>CAKAOI010002515.1:0-65167 GCA_916701655.1 Sebastiscus albofasciatus
TGACCGATTCGTTTGCTGCTGAGACATTCGGTACTACTGTCCTCGACACTATACCCTACTGCTACTCATGAATATCCTGTTTGGGGGGCCTCGGGGCTTGCCAGATTAATGCATGTATTCTTTATGTGCTTGATCGCTAACTTAAGAACATTTAGCGTTGATCCTTTTTCTGATTTGAAGTTTTCGACCCAGCATCATGAGCGAGCAACATGTATATGTGTGTACACACTGTGTGACACTGTGTTACACTCCTCTTTTCATGCTGAATGACTTATTTCCAAGAAACTTATGAGCACATCTCTGGTAAACACAAGATTTAAAGTGCTGCTTTTGAGTGATTCTTTGTGGAGAAACTCAGTTTTACAGATCTGTCGATTAAATCAACTAATCGAATAGTCGACTAAACTGTATGCATGTTAGTGTTAGTTATTTATCAAACATACATCTCTTCAAAATGTCTGCTTTACCTATTCAAAATAATATAAGGTGACGAGGGAAATGTTAGTAAAACTGGTCAGAAATGTTAAAGGGACTGTTTGTAAGAATCAAAAATTGGTTGTAACAGCGACACCTGTGGCCGTTAAGTCAACGAAAGTCAGTGTCCTGTTGCTCGCGCTCCCCCGTGTACACGCACTGCCTGAATGTGAGCGAGCATCCGTCAAAACAGTGAGGTGACGCACGTCACCTAAAACCACAATATCACTCTATATTTCACCTGCTTCACAGTAAAGTTAGCTGACCAGATGAAGGTCTCTCCGTGAATCACTGCTGATCCTAGTGTTGGCTTTTCCTGCTTCAGCCTCCCGACTGCGGCCGGAGGAAACGGGAGACACCGGCACCCGGTTGGAGACGATAACGCTACGGAGCCCCGTCACTTCACAAGACACAGGAAACCTCTGTTGGTCTGGAGGAGCTGCAGCATTTATTTCTGCACAAACGTCCACTGTACATTAACTAGATATTCTCAAAGCTAAACTAATTCTTCTGCAGTGTGGAGTGTGCGCGCATGCACGTGAGGTGAGGGAAGGCAGGCAGGCAGAGGAGCAGAGGAGCAGAGTACAGCAGAGACTCCGGCCCTGGAGACCAAAGCTACGGTCTCCCACGCGGCCAACACTGTTTTGCAAGACGGGCTTCACTAGAATTAACTTTGCGGTTTTAGTGCTTCCGTGTAGTTTGTGTTGGAGTCTGAGTCTGAACAGCGTAGCGACACGCGAGTGTGCATGGGACACCGACCGGGATAGATTTATACCTATAAGAAGTTACAAACTGTCCCTTTAATTTATGCACAAAAATTCACTCTTCTCGCGATCTATAGATATAAGGCATATTTTGAATTGGGTCGCAATGGTTTGTCATTTTTTAAAAATGTGTCCACGGAAAAAAGCTTGGGAAACACCAGTTTAGATTTAAGTGGGTTGAATGTACCACTCACCTTCTTGGAGCCTACAGGCAGCGTCCAGCAGAGGAGCAAACACAGTGCAGCAAAAACCAGCATGGTACCCTTCATCACTGCAGATAGGCAAACAGCTTCTGAATGCACACACACATAACACATACACAAAAGACGTCAGCAATGATGATAAAACAATAAACAATATATTCTATATCAAATCTCATAATTTGTTGTAGTATTAACTCACCAGTCTTTCAGAGAAGAAAGTGTTGAGCACCCCTCAGATCAAACGTTTTGACCAGACAATGAGCTGTCAGTGAATTTTCAAGACTTATATATAGCCTGCCTGGTCCCAGGTCACCTGATGCCAAACCTGCACAGACACACAAAGACGTACAAAGACACACAATTATCACACACACACTAAGTGGAAATGGAAATGTGGTTTACTTTTACCAGATAAATGACACGTTCATTGTCGACTCAAATGGACTCACTAACCGATGTGTCAAGACCAGAAGCTCTTTCTATGATATCTGAAACATCTGTGGTTACATGGTGCAAATGCAAGCCGTTTACACATGAGATCAGTCGTGCCAACTTTTATGTTTTCAAAGCAAGCAGTAGTCTGAGTTTGAAATAAAGGTAAAAAAGGGATCTTAAAAATCATCACAACCTATACAAACTAGTTTTTACTAATATGAAAGTACTTAAAGCTGCAGTAGGCAGAATGTTTTTGGCAAAAATTCCATAATAACCTTTCAGCATATTGCGATGCAAGTATTCTGAGAGAAAATTAGACTTCTGCACCTCCTCATGGCTCTGATTTCAGGCTTTAGAAAATCTAGCCCATGACAGAAGACTTTGACCAATCACAGGTCATTTCAGAGAGAGAGAGAGAGAGAACGTTCCTATTGGCTGTTCATTCAACAGAGCAGCTGTCAATCACTTGCGAACTCCGATCAAACGCTGCCTAGTTTGGCCCTTTGGTCAGAGTTGACGAGTGATTGACAGCTACTCAGAGACGGCATGCTCCAGCTCGACTCTGATTGGTTGTTTTCCTCCGGTCTGTGAAATCTTGCAGATGCCATTAGGAGCACCGGAGGACACCAGAGGACACCGGAGGACACCAGAGGACACCGGAGGACACAGAGACGCATGATTTTTTTTCAGATTACCTTTCTCATGCACTACTGTCAGGATATAGTGTCCGTTTTATAAAAATAACTTTTTTTAATCATATTTGCTCCATTTCTACCCACTGCAGCTTTAACCAATACCTGCTGGATGATTCATATTCAATTATTACAATCTAAATTACACATTTCAGTTCACAATCAATTTTTACCTTCTATAGATTTTATATATTCTGCGCAGGTAAAACTAATGGAAATATTAAGTATAGAAAATGGAAGAAGTGTTTATCCTTTTGGATGATATGATAGTTTACCTGAATGTGACCAGTGACATCACTATCCTTCCAGTTTGTGATAAGAGATGCAACCTCTTCTACGTGAAAGGTTCTGAGCCGACTGGTAAACAAATCTCTTGATTGACTTAAAGAACCACTCTGGTAGTTCAGACAGCCAACTCAATATTTGTCAAGTTATTGTCTAATGGTGGGGTGGTTTTGAGCCCCATAAAGGACTCCACAATAAAAGTTAATACGACCGCAACTGCTGCACCACAGTGTGAGAATCAAACTCTGGAGCCACCACCTTGTATGTGTCATTTGTCTCATTGACCATAATTTCCTGTCAGAGGCCACAAGCAGCAAAACCTACGTGTGAAATGTGTGAACTCAAACATTATTGCAAATGTGCTTGTGCAAGGAAGTATGTATGCAAGGAAGTATGTGAAGACCCTGCCTTTCAAAAAAGAAATCTATTTAACAAGGAAACATTCATATTGGTTGTATATATTCTGTATCGTGTTTTCCCTACAATATCTTTGTCTTGAAATTAAAATATGATTACAGAAATGATCTTATGGCACAACAGAGGAGAAAAATACGTCGGAATAGTATGGGAATGAAGTCATAACTTTACGAGAAAAAAAATCTTAATATTACGAGAATAAAGTCATAACTTTACGAGAAAAAAAGAAAATAACACTACTTTATAATATTATGACTTTATTCTTGAAATCTCAGATTTATTTTTTTTCCTCAATGTGGCCCTAATACTCCATTGTACCATAGACCTACCACAATGATAATTAAAAATGAAAATGTAAACAAAAAACAGCTATTCATTTCCATTTTTAAAAATCCACAGTGAGCCACTGGAGAGGGGCTAAAGAGCCGTATGTAGCTCCGGAGCCGCAGGTTGTAGACCCCTGCTCTAGACGGTCATCATGAATCCTGGAGATTGTTTCTGCGTCCAAAACAACTACTCTACCTCTGAGAAATATTTGTTAGACCAATGCCAAAGAAATTAACTTTAGCATGGTAAGTGCTGTGAAACTAAAACTGGCACAAATGGCGGTACATTTGCTCATCACATCTACTCATTTAGTGATAACCAGTGTAGGGACCCACCATTACTGGTGGCAAAGACAATGAACTATGCTTCTCAGGATCCTTGAGTCATGCAGCCATTGACTGTGGACTCAGCTCAGTAGCCATTGGCTGCTGTAGCATCCACACATATTTGTGAAATTCGCCCAGGACAAAACCAGAGGAATGTCTTTGTTCCTCCTCTTTCTGCCCTTTCTTCTCACCTCCTGACCTGTGGAGGTGAGCTGCTGCTCTCCAGACCAGAAGCAGGTCTGCTCTCTGATCTATGGCCTGTTAGGAAACAGCCATAGGTACACAAGGAACCTCTAAGGCAGAAGACGCAAGAGCCTGCTGTTTTACCTACTAACTTCAAGCAACAACCGCAAGGAAGTTAGCACCAAACTATCAAGCTGCTGGGAAGAAGTATTGGAGCGATCAGCTTCCTCCAATCTGCACAACTGGATTTGAGCACAGCAAAGACAACATCTTTGACTTAGAACCGCAACTTCAACACATGGAATTACAAACCCTTTTCTTCCATGGATTGGTAACGTACTGGGCTTACCTTTGCAGTAGCAATTGCACATTGCTGAGCAAGACTGTTCAACTTTGATTTCTAGAATGTACTTGTACTGATTTGGTTTAATGTTATTCATTGAGTTTGACGGTTGTGATATTATTTATAGTTATAATATTCAGGTAGCTGGCTTCGCCACATCTGATGTGTTAGTTTATGCTTCACATAGACAAGGTCTTGCATGCAAACTAACCATCTTTTCTAACCCACCGCATTATCTGACACCCATTAAGATCACATACATAAACTGTGAATTAGTTAAACATAAACATACATCTTCAGATAATCTTAACCCCCACATCAACTCCCTCTGTGTCCTTCCTGAGCACATGTGTTCCAAAGAACAAAGAGGCCATGTGGTGACATGTTGGCGGCCATCTTTGATCCCGCCATCTTTGTAGTTTTACAGTGCTCGCCCCTTTTGTCTGTAGGCAGACATCTTGAGACAAGAAGCCATCTTCTCTCTCTCTCTCTCTCTCTCTCTCTCTCTCTCTCTCTCTCTCTCTCTCTCTCTCACATGCACGCACACACACACACACACACATATGCTTACACACTTTGTTTGGTTTGTTTAGTTCAGTTATTTAGTTAGATTAATATTGTGTTTTATACCTTTATTGTCTTGTAAATAAATTATTGTGGAATATACTGTATATGCTGGTCTGTTTAATGTTGTACAAGAGTGAATAATGCCAACCTCTGCTATGTCAAGAACTCTGATATCCTTCAACCTTTGCTATCTATTTTGGTTATAGTTATTAATTTAATTATTAATCAACATTCCAAATTGATAGTATCTTTAATGAGACTATATTAACGTTTTGGTTATTGGTCCCTGATTCCAGGGTGGTGCCCTGTTTATTATTAATGGTTATTGATAATTCTTATTAATACTAATAATTATATTATTATTTATTAATTAATTTGCTAATAACCAAACCTGTTCATGCCAAATCCCTACACCAGCTTGTGAGTTGTGGTGCGTTGTGGGAGGAAAATATGTAGAGATAAATCCAAATTTTCCAAAATTTTAGATAGCCAGCACATTGCGGCGATCAAAGGCAATGTATTGATTTGTTTGCTAAGTCACTATTTTGTCTGTGCAAGCATGTTAAATATTATGTCATTTTGAGATTATTGTTCTTAAACCCTCATTCAACTGGAAGACTTCACAATGTCAAAGCAGTTGAGAGAGACAACAGGAGAAGAAATGTATAAATGAATTTATTTTCAAGTTTCGGATGGATCATTAAAGGCAGGGCGAATCAAATGCTCTGACAAAGAAAGAAAAAAGTCCGGTATCTGTGGCCAGATGTAATGATTGGACGGCCTTCCAGCCTGCCTGCTCTACCTGTGCACTCATTGCACGTCACCTAAGTCTTTCACAAGCTGTTAGCTGACGGCTGTGAGTGCTAACAATAGCTGTGTTCGCTGATCAAGTTAATTTTGATATGTTTATGTTCATAATGATAATTGTGGGGCAGTGGCTTTGGAGGGGGACCTGAGGTGACGGACTGACAGTGTTGCTGACTTGATGACTTTCTTGCCAGGTTTAGGGACTTTTGGAGTAGTCGTACTACTCATGCTAGTTTCTCAAGATCGCCCACCCTGCCTTTAACAGTCATAGTGCTTATAGGTGTACACACACACCAAGGCAGTATTGGTCAGGGGTCCTGCCACAAGCAGAGAGTATGAATATTGTAGTAGAACTGTGTGGAAAAGGAGGGTATGTGTGTGAGATGACTAAGATTTCTTTAGTCAATTTGTAATTTTTTTATGCTTTTACATGCTGAATGACTTATTCCTAAGGAATTTATGAGCACATCTCTGATAAACACAAGATTTAAAGTGGTGCTTTTGTGTAATTCTTTGTAGAGAAATTCATCAAAATCGTATCGGTGTTAGTCAACTAAGAATTGTTAATGTCATCAGTTTCATCTGTGCTTGCTTTTCCTGCTGTGACCTGTCAAATGACTTGAAATTAAAAAAGGCAGATTAACAGGTATGATGTTCCAATAAATATCCAGCAGATGGCAGCATTGTCCAACTGTTTGACCCCCAATCATTAGCTTGCTTGAGCTGCTCTCAACACCATGCTTCTGTTTGTGTATGTGTGTGCAAAGCATGTGTGGGTATGCATCACCCCTTCGGCATTCTGATTATTTTTCAATTTAATCCTCAGTAGAGGCAACACGGTGAGAACAGGACAGGGATGGCAGGACATGTTGGAGAGATGCGGGGAGGAGAGCACAGAGGAACGAATGGATTTCAAAAACAGAGGGAGGGAGAGGAGATACACAGGATGCTCTGAGAGATGATAAAATGCAAAGACAGGGCAAAGGAGTTGGGGGGGGGGGGGTTCAGGAAGAGAGGATAAAAAAACACTGCAGGCCCAGCAGAGAGACGAGAGAAAGACAGGCAGAGCCAGGTATGGAGACTGTGAGAAGGCAGGAGCAAAGAGTGAAGTAAGAGTGCAAGCAAACGGGAAACGTTAAGCTAATAAGGGGATGGGAGGGATTGGTGGAGAGAACAGGAGAGCAGGAGAGTAACACAGTAATACAGCAAAAAGGGAAAGGTGGAACAAGAATAGACCAAGCAGAGAATGAGCACTGTACAAAGCATACACAGCAAGGTAAGAGTGTATGTGTATGTGTGTGTGCGTATGGGAGGGTGTATTGCTCAGTGAATTATCTCCAGCATTCCCAGCTGAGTAAAAAGAAATGAATGCAGCTAAAAAATAGAGGGGAGGGTTAGTATGGAGGGAGAGGAAGGGACTAGGAGAGTCAGAACGCAGGGTACATACTGTATTACTGATACAGTTCTAGCAGAGAGAGAGAGGAGAGAGGTGGTTAGGAAAAGAGACAGCAGCAAGAGAGAGATTGTGAGAGTAGGAAAGAGGGATGTAAGGTAAGAGAGAACTGGTAAGGAAAGGATAGTGTGGAATGGAAGGTGAGATTATGGAAACATGTGAAGGGGGAGTGATTTTAGGAAAGTGGGGTTTGAAAGAAATGAAGAAAGTAGGAAGGGAGGGAGGGGGACTGCAAAGGAACGAGTACATTTGGTAAAAGGAAGGATAAATTAGGGTATGGGATAAGGATGCACCGATCCAACTTTTTCAGTCCCTATGCCGATAGCGATACCTGGACATCGGCTGATACCAGTGTTTAATTAATAAGCTGTACGCCTAGTGACTGGGATCATTATTTTATGTGTAAGAAAACATCCGGCTTGACTTAAACATTGCTTTCTTAACTTTGTAAAACAAATTGTAACAAATAAATACAGAACTACAGAATTATTTATTTATTAAAATAATAAATCGTACACCGGCAACATCTTCAAAATTAACAGGAATTACAATTCAAGTGTAAACCTTTTAATGCAGTTACAAATTGGTCAAAACTTATATATAACATATTATATATTATACACTAGATTGTATCACGTATATCATGTACATAGTATATAAACATAGAATAGATTGTCACCGATATCAGATCCAGTATCGGTATGTGACAAGGAAAGGAATGAAAACTAAAGCGGGAAGAAAGGATGCAACAGCAAAAAGTAAGGGGAAGGGAAGGAAGGAGGGAAGCATTTGGAAATCTAATGCTGAGGGAGGAGAGAGGAATGACTTAAAAGAAGTAGGGTAGGAAAGAGGACCAGAAGTTAAGGAATGAGGCTTGGGTAGTGAGGAAGAAGGTGAAGGAAAACAGGAAGAGGAAGAAGAGGAAGGATGATGTGTGGATGGTGAGATGGAGCAGAAACGCATGCAGGCCCTCCTGCTCAGTTGGAGTGAGGAGAAGGTTGAATGAAAGAGGGAAGGAGGGAGTGAAGGAGAGGTGAAGCTGAAAGTTTAGCTTTACTTGCTCCTGCAACAAGGATGGACGGATACATTACAGACAGAGAGGGCTACAGTACACTGAATGATCGGAGGAGAAAGGTTAATATATTCTGTTGCTTGTGTTAGACTAGCAACCTGTCCAGAGTGTGTTGTGTTCTGAAAGCTAATCCTATTCCAGGCCAGTAGGTGGCACTATGTAACCGCTGTTATACTACTTGATGAGAGAAAAAGACAGGAAGTATTGCAGTGTTTGGACTATGAAATGCACGCTCTGAGACTTTATCCTCTATCTGGTGCTTCTTTTTAACTGCTTTACTATAAATGAGGGCTGTCAATTAAAATATTTAATGATTGTCGAGAGTTAATCGAAAATGAATTGCATATTTTTTTTATCTGTTCAAAATGTACCTTAAAGGGAGATTTGTCAAGTATTTAATACTCTCATCAACATGGGAGTGGACAAATATGCTTACTTTATGTAAATGAATGTTTAGAATTATTATTGGAAATCAATTAACAACACAAATATTGTCCAGAAACCCTCACAAGTACTGCATTAGCATAAAAAATATGCTGAAATTATAACATGGCAAACTGCAGCCCAACAGGCAACAACAGCTGTCAGTGTGTCAGTGTGCTGACTTGACTATGACTTGCCCCAAAACTGCATGTGATTATCATAAAAGTGGGCATGTCTGTAAAGGGGAGACTCGTGGGTACCCATAGAACCCATTTTCATTCACATATCTGGAGGTCAGAGGTCAAGGGATCCCTTCGAAAATGACCGTGACAGTTTTTCCTCGCCAAAATTTAGCACAAGTTTGAAACCTTATTCAGCCTCCTTCGCGACAAGCTAGTATGACGTAGCAATGGATTCCTTGTGTTTTCTAGTTTCGTATGGTACCAGTAGCTTCACTCTAGCTTTAAAACTGAGCTCTCCTCTGGTGCTCTTAATGGCACCTACAAGATAAGAAGAGCTGATCTGGAGTCTGCCTTCCAGCTGCCATCTCTGAGTAGCTGTCAATCACTCGCGAACTCCGACCAAACGGTCAAACTAGGCAGTGCTGATCAAATATGAATCAATATTCTGTTACTGTAATGTCTATTTCTCACCCCGAATGTTTTCAGAAACATCTTGTAGTGTACTGTTTAGCTGTAAAATGAGAACGTTTGTGGCAGCCATGTTGAGATCTCTTTGATAATACCAAGCACCGCCCACCAGTCAGAGCACAGCCAATAGGAACGCTCTCTCTCTGAAATTACCTGTGATTGGTCAAAGTCTCCCGTCACAGACTAGATTTTTTAAAGCCTGAAAACAGAGCCATGAGGAGGTGCAGAAGTCTAGTTTTCTCTCAGAACACTTGAATTACAACATGCTGCAAGGTTATTATGGCTTTTTGCCCAATGATGTTAAAAAAATGTTGCCTACTGCAGCTTTAATGGAGAATTTGGAGCGGAGGTACAGTTTGCCAGGTTGCAAATACAGCTGTTAAATAATATTAATAATAATAATAACAACTATATATATTTTCACGCTAGTATCGGATCAGTACCCGGTATCGGCCGATACCGCAAGTTCAGGTATCGGAATTGGTATATGCTCTACTAGAAAGTTCCAGTCAAAGTCAGGCGCGGTCACACACACAAGAGCTGTGGCCAGTAACGATGTAAACAATCATGATAACTGAAACAAGGGGGGTTGTGTTTTGGCCTAAAGTCCTACAGACTGAGAGAGATGGATGGAGAGGCAACATGGGAGGGGCAGAGGTGATTTAGGGAAGGATTTTAGTTTCAGTGAAGGGAGGCAAGGAGGAGGGATGGAGATAATGTGGACGAATGCAGTGCTGGATGGATAAAAAATGAGTGGGAGTATAAGCCAACACGTTGCAGAGCAGAGGAGGTGTGTATATAAAAGAGATATCAGTGAGTTACCACCAGCTGAGGATGGCTGGATGAGACCTGAAGATGGATATTTTTAGGATATTTTTAGTGTATTTGCCCCAGCTGATATCAACAAGGATGAAAGGAAGACAGGACAGAGTGAGAGAGACTGCAGAAAGAGGCAGGCATGTGGAGCTGACGAGGCAATATGATTCAGTTTATAGATGTACGGAATTGGCTTTCCTATAGAGAAAGTATGTTTTGCTGTATGGATATTATTGTATGGGGAAATACAATAATAGTCAAAATTTCTTCCTACGAGCTAACTCGGTATGGTAGACATACTGTAAGGATGCAGGGTTGAAAAAGGGAGGGGGAGACATAAAATGGACTGACGTTCGGAGAACTGATGATGGAGGGAGGGAAAACTGCCAAAAGCAAAGTGGAAGGAGGGGTTTCACTTTCAGTGAATCAGATCCGGCAGATACAGTACATGGAGAACAGAGGGATGAGTAGGAGGAGAAGAGAGAGGCAACAGAAGAGGAGGGAACGGAGGTGTATGGGTGATATGTTTCGGTGAGTTAGTGCCAGTCGACGCAGTGGAAGGGATCCTCTTCAAGTGGGTCACAGAGGCTGCAGAAACAGACATTTATCATACATGACAGCACAGCATTGTGTATATGTGTGTCGGTGTGTGTGTAAATCTCTCCATTGTTTCCCTCGCTTTTACATACAGTTTGGAAAGGTGTGTGTGTGTGTGTGTGTGTGTGCATATTATAGTAAGTCAAGCAGCTTTGACAGGGCACAGATGCTGCGGCAGGTGAGGAGAGACTGTTCCTTCTCCTGTTTTCTCCTCTCTCCTGTCTAATTTTACCACTTTACGTCATCTCTCTCCATTGTCTTTATCTAAACGTTCTCTTCTTTTTTTGTCCTTCCCATCCACGCTCCTGTAATCTCGATTTCAATATGACTCGTGCAATTTGGCGACCTTGTGAAATAATAGAATCGACCCCAAATGCAAAATTGCACCGTATTCACTGCCAAGGATACAACTTCAAAAAGGCCAACCTCTTCCTCACCTACTATTGAAAGATAAAGAGCTGAGTACCTGAAATAGAAAATGACATGTCAATCTAAAATGAACCAAAAATATCAAGCAAAAGTTATTACTTTTCTTCGTAACAACTTTTTTTTCACATCAGGAAACACACATTTCAATTTGATATCGGACATGGACCTGTTGAGATTATGGCTTTAAGCATTTTAGCAAATTACCACTATCAGCAGTAGCTCTTATTGGCCAAGTGGCTATAATGTTTCATGGTTCTGTATATACAGCCCAAGAAATCCTAAATGATCAGAATCAGAATGATCTTTATTGTGATTATGCTCAGGTACAATGACATTTTACTCATTGTAGTTGAGATTAAAATAAACAAATAAATAAATAAAATCAGTGATAATAATAGCAGCAGAATAAAAATATAGAAACAGTAATAGCAGCGCTTAAATATAGGGTCGACAATGTTGGAAAGCTAGCATCATTTGAAAGTAGCATCGCCTCAGGAGCTACAAGGCAACGCACCCCCCACACACATGCACGAGCACCGCCGCATCGTAACTACTTCACGGACACAGAGCGGAGAGAGAACCTCAACAACGCTACCTCATGACAAGTAACCGCGACAGTGCTACTGCAAGGCTGAGTTTTCTCTTCCATTCTCCAGTAAACGTGCGGCGATGCGCTTTGAGTTCAGGCTGGTGCACGCTGAGCAGGAAGACAGGGAGGCATCTGATTGGTTCTTTCCAAGCGGACCTCGAAGCAGTGATTGGTAGACGTTTTTACAGGATTACGGCAGCTACGGATGATGGCTCTTCTTCGGTCCTTTTCAGAGCTCATCAGTAAGCGATCGCAGTCGAGGTGTAAAGACCATTTCAACCAATATAACAAATGGTGTATACTCGATAACATCGTCAACCCTGCCTTTAATTTACAAATGTACATATTTACAAATTTAAACAGGTGGATGTTAAAGACAGTTATGTTTTAAAGAAAAATATTTGTTTATAATAATTTGTGATAGTTTATTGTCTGTGGTTGCAGTCTTTGAGGCTGGAGGTAGCTTTTTGTCACCGCTCCCTGCTGCTGCCGCCTGAGCTTGTCTACTTTCCAGGTGAGGCGCGGCTCTTCTCGAACGAGCCTACTGCTGCAAGCAGCACTTCCCAGGGCCAAGCAATCGGCCTGCTCTGAATGGGCACACGTTTCAAACGGCCACGTGCTCCAAAGGGCACGGCTCCGAACGGGCAAGGCCCCCCCCCCCAACAACGCTGCAAGCAGCAATACCTCGAGCCAAGCAATCGGCCCGTTCTGAACAGGCACTGCACTACTCTCCATATTCTCTGAAGTACAAGCTTGTTGCTATGCCCATGCCCAGAATGTGATCAAACATGAGATAGATCTTTTTGTTGTTGTTGTTGTTTTTATGGATGACCTTAGCAACAAGATTTAGTATCAATAGTATTGATATTTAAGGTATCGCTCTGCCCACCCTATTGTGCAAACAAGGTTTTTATCATCACACAATCCTGTTATTATGGGAACAATGTATTATCTTGTTGTAGATCTTTGTTTCTTTGACTTATCTTTCCACAAAGTATTCTATATTTATTTCTGACATTTCGATGTATCCTTACAAATAAACAAGTAGGGCAGAATCATAACCTCCAACTGGGAGCAGAGCTTATTATTTTCTTCACTTTAGAAATATATGGTAGGCCGAGTACTGTTTTTTTTTTTTTTTTTTCATCTTGGAGGATTACTTAAAGTATTGTAATCTCTAATCTCCGTAACAATTACAAATCACGGAAGATACGCAGGCAATGCTATTCCTGTATGAACATGGATTTTCTAGTGGAATAACCTTACTTTTTTCTCTTTCATTTTCCCTCCTTCTTTATACATTTCTCTTAAGGTTTATTCAAATGAGGCTAGTACTCTGTGGGCGTCCTTATGTAGTGAATAACCCTCCAATGACCCTCCAACATCTCCGTTTCATGAAATGTATTTACAAAGGATTTTGAGACATGCTGTCACAATTGTCTAGAGCAGCGTGTCACTTTTTGATTGAGTAGTTGAAGTTTGCAGCAAAACATATACAAAACATAATGCTCGATCTTTTGTTTCTTGTCAGGAGAGTGAAATAAACCATCTAGGAGGGTAAAGAAAAGATTTACATTGAAAAGTTTTTGCTTGTTGGATTTGTATTCTGTAAGCCATCATCACTAAGGATCTTCAACCTCTGGATGTTCTTTGTCTCACTTACTCATTATTGCCTTTACTTGTTTTTCATGTGCGCTGAGACAATGACAATGTGCGCTTGCAAACCATGCAGAACAGTAGATATGAAGGCTCTATGTTTCAACAATTAGTGTTTTTTTCTGAATGTACTGGCAAAATCACTGCATAAATTACACATTTAGATACGCCATTTTAGTATAGGCAAATATTTGTACTGCATGCAAGAAACTGCATGGTTTTTGCCCCAAACTGCGTGGGATTATTATAAAGTGGGCATGTCTGTAAAGGGGAGACTTGTGGGTACCCATAGAACCCATTTTCAGTAACATATCTTGAGGTCAGAGGTCAAGGGACACCCTTTGAAAATCACCATGCTAGTTGTTCTTCGCAAAAATTTAGCCTACCTTTGTTGCGTTATTTAGCGTTCTACCCGACAAGTTAGCACAACATTGTTGGTACCAATGATTCCTTAGGTTTACTAGTTTCACATGATATCAGTATACCCACTTCTTGAAAACTCAACCCGCTACAACCTCTGAAAGACAGAATAGTGGCTGGGTCCGCCTGAAGTCTGTTGGAATTGTAAGAGACAATCTGAGTCACAATTCATTGTCTATGGTGTTTTTTATGAACTGGCAAAATCAGTGCATAAATTACACATTTAGATAAGTTCTTAGTTAGTTAACATGTTACTAGGTACCAGTGAGACATGAAATACATTCCAGGAAGTCCAGTTTGAGTAATAGATCCATGGGTTTAAAGGCTTTGCAGACTCCAAATCACTGCACAGCAGTTTCTAATACTCTGAGACAGGATTTGTGGGTCTGCATGCATTCGATTGGCCACTGCATCACCTTGCCTGAATAACGCTGCGGTCGAGCGATTGCGGTTGAACCAGGTTCAACTGTTTTGCTGAATGACCCTGCGTTTTTTTTTTGTATTGGCACCCCCGCTAACAAATTGCTTTAAAGTTAAAGTTTGTAAAAGTCAAACTCCTTTAAAATCCCACTCCCTAAAACGCGCACCTCCCCATCCGAGCACCTTGCAGACTTTTACAAATCAGTGGACGTCCCAAGGTAACGCTAATCCCGAGTGACTGGGGCTTTTGCATCACATGAATACTCACTCCCTTTTTCTCCTCCGCTTTATGACTTCTCTCCCTCTGTCTCTCTGCCCTTCTTTTTTTCTCTCTCTGGTTTACTATCAGGTAGCACACAGTGTCAGTGGCAGCGGCAGTAGTCCCCAGTGCCGTGCTATCACTCTCACTTCCTGCTGTACTTCAAATGAACTGCTCTGAAGGTAACAGTGGTCGGGAGTCAGGAATCACGCTGAAGTTTCCAGAAATAATAATGAAGACACTGTGCAAGCAAGTGTGTACCTGTGCGCTCGTGTGTGTGTGCGCGCTCGTGTTTATTTTTCCAAACAGACAGGTACAGATTGATAGAGCTGCAAGTGGAAACAGAGGCATACAGGCTTTGATGGAAAAAGGACACGAGGACACGCCACAGTCAGGTGGAGACAACGCGGATGATGATTGACGGACGGAACAAATGGATGGGACGTGCAAACAATCACTTTCGAAACAGATGGCCTCTGAATGCAATGTGTAGCTCCCAAATATAAAAGCTTTAGATGCTGAAAAATGAAATATGACGTAAAGTGTGGTTAGAGCTGCAGTAGGCCAGTCATTTATGTGAAAATAGCTCCATCCTATAATCCAAAAGGTGAGATTCAGCAGACAAATGCGTCTCATCTCCACTAATGGAGACCCAGTAGATTTGCCCTATTTACCCAAATTAAATTCCTCTGCTGGGTATGGACTCTGTTGGGAAATGCTCTGAGCCAGCAGGAAGTGACAAATTGAAACAGTCCTGACTCCTAAATGGCGAGTGAGCACTCCTTCCCAAGAAAGCTGAACTGAATATCTCTCCTCCCTTTGGTATATTTGGTATTCAGTAAATCATCAGTGACCGGTCAGGCTGCTGTAGCTGAGTACCATTATGAGTTTACTGACATCACCTCGCAGGATTTCAGGAGTCATCAACTTGCAAATTGCCTGGTGCCTCTTTTAAAACCTACACACATTCATGAATATATATTGTGTTGATTGTGTGCAACCGCTGCCCCATGCAGTATGACATGACAATACTAAATGAGAATGAGAAAATGTTACACGGCGGACCTTGATCTAGTCTTTTAGTTTTGATTTGAGCTCATGAGTTGTTTGCAGAGTTATATGCTTTCAGTCACTGTTGTGTGTCTAGGCAACAGTCACTCTCTTTAGCGTCTGAATGGGACGCACCGGGCTTGTTATAACGCCAGTTACATAACTGTACGTTTCCTGTGAACGTGGAAGTTTATTTTGAAAAGACTATGTATGTAACGCCATGGGGTAGCCAGAGCATCATATTTTGGAGCAGCCCGTTCGCTCGAAAAGGCGTATAAATGCCACGATAATGCACAAGACATTAAGCGTGCAATACGTACGCCTTTCTATGTATCCTGTACTGACTGCAATGTAAACGTATGCGTGTATAAATGCTACAGTAAAAGTTAGTGACTTCCAAATCCAACAAACACCGGATTTTTAACAAGGAGACCCGTGTTCAAGACAGTTGTTGTTGTTGTTGTTGTTGTTGTTGTTGTTGTTGTTTTTTGTAAGTTACGTTAGTGAAGTTTGTCACATGATGATTGTCAAATGTTCTTTATTGACATTTGTGACGTGTTTACCGTAGTTGTGTTACATTGTTTATTTTAAGCCCAACCATGTTTTTCCTAAACATAACAAAGTGGTTTTCTTGCCTAAACCTAACTGCGGATGTTTCAGTGGTATACAAATGACACGGGAAAAAGCTAAAATGTGTCCTCATGATTTGCAAAATGTCCATGTAAAGTCATGCTATTTATAGGGTCAGTAACCAAGCTGCAGTATTTGACGAGTCAGGAGTGAGACTGTGTTGACTGTATTTTCAAAAACTTGAATTGCATGTCTGTCCATCCTGGGAGAGGGATCCCTCCTCAGTTTCTCTTCCTGAGGTTTCTTCCATTTTTTTCCTTTTTTCTTTTAGGTAAGTTTTTCCTCATCCGCTGCGAGGGTCATAAAGGACGGAGGGTGTTGTATGCTGTACAGATTGTAAAGCCCCCTGAGATAAATTTGTGATTTGTGATATTGGGCTGTATAAAAAATAAATTGACTTGACTTGAATAAACCCTTTTGTGACTCCAGAGAGAGTTGAACCAATCTAATAAAAAATCAACGTCCGCTGGTCTGAAAACTACAAGTTTGAACATTTAAAGAGTCTGGGGTTGTGGAATTAGAAAGAGGTGAAGTTACTAGGCCTCTGTAGCTTGCTCATCATTTGCCATTACTAATATAAAACACAGGAATGCATTGTGGGTAAAGTAGGTGCCAGATTTTGACAAGGAAGAGATAGGCAGAGGAAATCTCTGGTTCTGTCTAGTGGGAAACTTTGAGGTCTTAAAAGTGAAGCCAACGCTGAAGTGTCTCAAACTTTCATTCATTCTCTTTCTGGTTAGCACTGTCGCCTCACAGCAAGAGGGTCGCAGGTTCAAATCCGGCTTGGGGCCCTTCTGTGCAGAGTTTGCGTGTTCTCCCCGTGTTAGCGTGGGTTTTCTCCGGGTTCTGCAGCTTCCTCCCACAGTCCAAAGTTCATGCAAGTTAACTGTTGACTCTAAATTGCCCGTAGGTGTGAATGCCAGCGTGTCCATGGTGTACCCAGCCTTCACCCAATGTCAGCTGGGATTGACTCCAGCCCCCACGCGACCCTGAACAGGATAAGCGGTAACAGATAATGAATGGATGGATGGATGGATGGAAGTCTTCTCCAATACAGCATGATGTTTATTTAGTAAATTATGGTCCCATTTGGAGTCAAATAGACGATAAAGCACTGCGTTGTCTGGTCTGGGAGTTGTCCGTGTTTTTCGAACTTTAACCCCTTCACAGTGTTGTCTGTTCATGAAAGTTAATTATAATCTTTTTGGTTGCCTAAAAATATCTTATTCAGCGCTCAGTTGTACTTAGCTCCACCTTCTTGTGTCACTTCAAATAACCAACATGGCGACGGCCAAAATGCCGAACTCAAGGCTTCAAAACGGCAGTCCACAAACCAATGGGTGATCCGATACGTCCTCAATTGTAATCAAATTGTGTAGCTGAATTGGACCCAGTTGGCGGGTCATGTGAGTCTTCCCAAGGTATCAACAGATCCTGCAAATGGTCCAGAAACATACATTATCGTATCTACGTTTGAGGACTTCAAAACTGTCACAGTAGATTTGTTAAGTGGTGACCCACACAACTTGTAATTATGGGTTTATTCTACATTTTTAGCAAATCCACTAAACCCATTTCAGCATCATGGATCTTTTACAGTACATTACCTCCTGACTCTTTCTGCCTGTTTATAGCTTCAACTTCAATTGTTTTTTTTTTCAGCTTTTCCTCTTTACTTCGCTTTATAAATAGCCCTCAGCTCAAATAATGTCTGACATTATAGAGGTAGGGTTTCTGAAACCAGCACTCACCTTGCTATCACACTTTGCCTGCATGTTTACATGTATATTGTATGTACTTCTCTGTGTTCATATATACTCTTTGGTCGTACTTGTATTGAACTGGAAGCTATATCCTTTACATTATCACCCTCTTAGGGGAGTGTGTTACAGGCTTGTGGCCAGCAAGAAGTAGATTCTGACCACGTACAACAACGGCAGAGCCAAAAATATTTATGCTCTTCTTATTGATGTCTATTTAAATCTTAGGTTTTACTACTAAATTAGATTGTGGTTGTGACTACAGCAATATGATTTTGTTAATTGATAGATCTCGCTATAAGCTTTTAGCAGATGTAATATAGAAAAGCCTATTTTGATTTATGAAACTAAAGATTCTTCTCACAGCCTCTTGACTCCAAGCCAGTGGGTTTTGGTTAAGTCTGGAGCCAATGTGTGCTCCTATAGCTGGGGTGTTGGTTTTTGACTCAGGTAGTTTATAGGCGGTACTCTTTATCCTATACATTGAGTACTACTAGGATTGTCTGTTTTGATTTTGGAAAGTTACCGTTGACATTTGGATTGTGCAATGGTGTTATTTTATTGTCATCAGGGTAAGTGTGGCAAGCTAACCTAAGCCCCGGAGCTCCACCAAATGATGCAAAACTTGTAATTTCGCTGGTAACATGGAGGGAAGCCAAACATTGTTCATTTGCATAAACCACCCACATAGCAACCAGTGGGCAACATCCGGGTCTGAAAAGTGAAGCCAATGCTGAAGTGCCTTAAACCTGCATTCTCTCTAACAGCCAGCAGGGGGCGACTCCTCTGGTTGCAAAAATAAGTCTGATTGTATAGAAGTCTATGAGAAAATGAGCCTACTTCTTACTTGATTTATTTCCTCAGTAAACATTGTAAACATGAGTTTATGGTCTCAATCGCTAGTTTCAAGTCTTTTTCAATACAGCATGAAGTTCATTTAGTAATTTATGGTCCCATTTAGAGTGAAATAGATGATAAAGCAGGGTATATATATATACAAAAATAAGTCGCTCAAATATAAAAACAGTCATCGTTTACTGACAGGCATGTCAGCTGATTGCAGCACGATGCAGCTTCTTTGGTGACTGCTTAGGAAACAAGTGGTACAGAACTTCTTTGTGCTAAATGACAAGGAAGTATTGTAAGTGATTTTTAAATAAGGGAATTAAATATGCATGGTTAAGTTAAACAGAGAGTAAGACTATAACATCCTGGCATGCTCTACCTGTAATTAGGATGTTTTGAAAATCACTTGAAGGTGGCATATTATGCAAATAATGTAGTGACTGGTAAACAATAGCAGAAAAGATATGAATAATGATGTAAATGTAGTTTTAGATTGACGGTGCAGTTGTTTGTCTTCAAAATGATTTAATTATATGAAACAAACTATTATGATGAAATGTAAAAGCTTAAAGTAAATATGCCTGTCAACTGTTTTTTTGGAGGATGTTGTCATTAAGCTGCGCAAACATTTTAAGTATGTCATCATACAACCTTTACAGCCTTTATCTTTCTCTTTTCTGTGCACTTTTTTTTTAAATTTCCTGTAAAGTGAAAACCCTTTGTTGACTATTTGTCCTGTCCTGTTTTTAAGAAAGACATGAATCCGCAGCTGTAGTGATACTGTTCTGTTGCTGATCTCTCCTTGAGAGTAACCTCAGTTCTCATTATAGCTCAACAAAACGCGTTTGGTTTGATCTGGAATGTAATTCCTCTGGATTGTTAGAGCTGCTTGCAGTGCATCGCAGTGGAGGAAACGGGGCATGCTGAGAGTCGTTGCGACTGGAGCATTGCGAGGAATTCTACTTTCAAGAGGTGAAGTGTTTTTCATCTAGGCGTATTGACTCGTTTTTAATTTGAAATGTGTCCCACAGTCAGCACACTTTTCTCGACAGTGACTTCCACCGGGATTTTGCAGTTTCATTTCAAGAGTCCAGGGGATTTATTTTGAGTTTGTGTTTGGTTTGAAGTTTGTTCCACAGCCCGTATTCTCTCCACTGGACTGATCCAGTGCTACAGGGAATACTGGGTTTGATTTGTAGCCAGTGTTGTTGTTTGGCATGCATACACCCCACTGAGAGGATGTGATGGGAGAAAGAGAAAGTGATTAATGTAGTTCCTTCGCAGGAACAAGTCCAGAAAGAGTTGTCATGGTAAGCAAACAAATGTATGGTGAAAATCAATGTGTTCCCTTTGTTTCTTTCTGAGCATATTGCCCATGATACTGCCAACATCTTAGAAGTGCGAGACTCATTCAGCTTCTAGATGCCCTCCCATCAATTTGCGAGTGGTTGAAGGCACACGTGTGTCCTTACAGGAGGAACAGATTGGTGCAATGGATTATGGGAAGTGCAGTACTACATTGCCAGTGTCCCCATTTAAGGGCAGTTTCTAATGGAGCAAAACAGAGTCCTTTTGAAACATTTCCTAGTGCACCTCCAGTCGAGGGAGAAGTTAAGTTGGCAAGTGCTGTGTTTATTTCCACTATTGGGATTTATGGTGTTTGGGTTGGAATTTACTCCAAGTTGTAGGCAGGTTGCATCTGCTTGTTGTCCCTGTGGAGGATGTGGGAGTGGAGCATGTACCAGTATGTTTAGGATTATTTATTTACAGGGACAGAACATCTGCTCTCTTTACCAAATTGGGGCGTTTACTTGGTCATCGAGCTAAGAAAGAGTTAAAGAAAATTAATCTAATGTGTCTGTTGTATCCATGCAAGAATGAAATGTATTAAAACCTACATCTCTACCGTGTTGAAACATGATCTGTAATGTCTTTGTGTCCTCCCTTGAGAGAGCGTGATGCTAGCTTTGGAATGTGTCCCAGTGTGTGTAAAAATTTGCCGACTGACATCCTGTATAGTGCTGAGGCTTCCTGCAAAACCCCTAACGTCACCTCTCATCTCTCTCTTCCTGTTCGCCTCTCTCTACTTTCTGCACTGCTTTTTTTTTTCTGCCGGCCTCTCTTTTTTTCATACAGCTTTTTTCTCTCTCTTCCTTCACTCTCTCTCTCTCTCTCTCTCTCTCTTGAACACAGACTTACACGAGTGTGTCATATTGCAGGCACAGATACAGCAGCCGATTAGACTGTTGTCAGGCCATTAAATAGGCGTTATCAGTCGCTATAAGCCCCATAGATGTGGGTCAGTAGGGGCCTACTACACCCACTAGTAGGTTTTATCATCTATTCACATGGTAGATCACCGAAAGAAGGTATAAAAGAACACGACAGCGACCGTAACAATTATGACAGGAGCAGAAGCGGAAGTCAAGTGCTGTAGTAGAGAGTGTGAAACTATATAAGGGGTGGAGATTCGGGATGATGGATCGGACACAAAATACAGTGTTTGCATCCGATTTGAAAGCAACAATGTGTAGTTGTCTTTATATTTGTAGTAATTTTAACCTAAAACACGTTTTTGCCTAAACTTATGAGTTGTTTTTTTGCCTAATCTTAAATAAGTTGTAGTTTTGTTGCCTAAACCCAAAGAAGTTGCAGTTGTATTGCCTAAACCTAAATAAGTTGTAGTTTTATTGCTTAAACCTAAAGGAGTTGTAGTTTTGTTGCTGTAAAGAAGCCTTTTTGTTTGTGTTCAAAATGTGGCGGCCAACGCAGTTCTATGATGTGGGATAAAAATGATGACAACCAAACTGGGAGCCATTTTATTTGTCCAAAAACAAGTAATTGGAAATGGAGCACCCACATACATCAGTATCTACTGTACATATTGATGCATTTTTCAATTCAGAAAAATACCCAGAAGAATTTCTGAGCTGCTGCTATACTCAAAAGGGAAACAGCTATTGTATCAGCTGGCAATGTCTCACATGCAAGGACTCCTAAGACTAAAGAGCCAGGCCACAGACTGCAACAAAAATACATGATTTTTAATTAAAGGTTAGTGGGAATGAATCCTGGTTAAAATATGATGAAAATATATACCTGCAAAATGCTTTCACCTTCCAAACTTCTTTTTTATTCTACATGGACGTGGCAATGTCTTGACCACAAAAGGTCTCTCTCAGGAGGTAGAAGTGCTGTCGTGTCCATATACGTAGCTAGTATTTTTTCATCTTTTTATGAAGACGGTTGTTATCCAGCACCTGCGAACTCCTGGATATATGTGTGTGCGTTGAGATGATTGCTAGTGAAATCCTGCCGCATGCCTAGAAGAGCTACTGACAGCCCCAGTGTTGATGAGCTTTATGATAGCATCAGTGTGTGTATTTGCCAAATAAAGCCACAAAAAATGTATATTTTTTTTGCTTTCATTTGTGATAAAAGGTTGTCAATGTCACATTAAAATCAATAGCAAAATAGCACTGAAGTGGTGTGGCTGCAGGTGTAGTCACAGCAATCACCTCCCTCACTTTCTCAGTGTGTTAAAGGGGTGTGTGTCCTCTTAGCACTTGCATTTGTGATAAGAAGTTGTCAATGTCATACTCAAATCAATAGCAAAATAGCACTGTCCCATCTGAGGTTCATAAACACAATTTCAGGTGAGCCACAAGAGGTTTCATTTGGAGACACAAAGTTAGCAAAAAAGCACAAGAAGAATTCAGGACAAATATGGCTTAAATTACTTTTCTTTTTTTTTGCTAGCACTGATATACTTCAACATGACACAAATTAACCCTCTGAGACCCACGGGATCACGCCTGATCTCCACCGGCTTTACTGTCTTTCTGAGGCTGTAGCAGGTTCAGTTTTACAGCTAGAGTGAAGGTACAGATATCATATGAAACTAGAAATGGCATGGCCATTTTCAAAGGGGTCCCCTTGACCTCTGACTTGAAAATATGTGAATGAAAATGGGTTCTATGGGTACCCACGAGTCTCCCCTTTGCAGACATGCCCACTTTATGATAATCACATGCAGTTACGAGAAAAAAACAGGCAGTTTTTTGAATGCAGTATAATTTGTTATTTTTGCCTATTCTAAATTGGTGTTTTTTAATATTTCTGCATACTGGGGTCCCTAAACAGTGTTAAATTACATAAACTGGGTATCACTGTAAAGCTGAGACTCTTGTGGATCCAATGAGCTCAACTGTATTCATGTTTGATGATGTTAGTCCTCATAGTAGCCTTTTCATTGTAGTGAGACCTTTTTTTAAAACTTGACATCACTGTATAAAATGACCTGTGGTGACCTCTAGGATAATCACAGCCTCATGAAACTTTACAGCGACAAACTAGAGACCTAGAGCATTCAGAAGTTGGATGGCTTTCCTAGCTAGATTGACAATAAGGGGGTTTCTGAGCAGTTTCCAAAACAGAAGTGCTCGCCATCCAATCACCGAAAAATGCAATTCTTGCAGAAATCTCCAAATGTCAAAAGTTTCTGATATCAAATCACAGCATGGCTTTTTCTATGGTGCTCCTTAAGGTTTTGGTGTCTTAATGTGGTATTTTGGAGGAATTATTTTATTATAATTATAATTCTCGTACTGTAAATAATGGTGTAATGACATAAGTGAGCATGAGAATGGCCATCATATACTTCTATCATAATGCTCTAAGCTCTGACACACTTTTACAATTTATTTTAAATAATGAATTATCTAATTCATTTTTATTTCTGACTCATGACTAGGACATCTTGACCCACAGTGCTGAGCTGCATCTCAAATTAATCTTCAGGTTCCCAGCTTTCAGATGATGTACACCACTTCTATGTGACATCTACTGTTGACCTGCTATCTCCCCCTAACAACCCCCTGTACCTCCCTAAAAAAGACAAAAATGTCTTAGGGAGTTAAGGAACTAATCAGACCCTGGACTTTGATGAGTGACCTGTCTGTTGTAAAATTTAAACAAGACAAGAAAGAGTTTCCTGTACGTTTAAAATAAAAAAAAACAAACAATGAATTAGGGAGAGTGGTAGGAAGGACTAATGTGTCAGAAGTCTAATTTATTTGCCGCAATCTGTACACTAAGTCTTTATCTCTGCAGGTTTCAAAGTCATACAGGAGCATCATTTTTGCTCATGTCCCCTCCTGTCTATACTCATATTTTTCCTCTTGTGCCCTCCATTTTCATTTCCATTCTACTGTCTTGCACCAACTCAGAAATTAATTGTTAAACATATTACTCATCCCCTTGAGGGAAAAAAATAGGTCACTGACAGGGCAGTCGCAATTTTTTATCAATATTCTGGCAACCCACTAATTAAAGCACAGAGAGAGAAAGAAAGAAGAGGAAGGAAAATCGGCCTTGACTAAATCACTATATATGTTTTTGACACAGGATGACTGCTGCATCTGTGTTCACCTCCTACATACACGTTAGACGGCTAATGAGACTCGAGCACTGACGTGTGCATGCATGTACGCACGCCCGAAACGTCAAAGGCATTTTAACACACACATTTAGATATTGCCTGCTATGTTCTGGAGGCTATCTGACATCAGACATCTGATCTTTAATAACTTTAATCAGATGTAATGCGATATAATGACAAAATCCAGAGGGAAAGATCATATACATTAGTCTATGAGTGTGTGTGTGTGTGGGGGGGGCGGGGGGGCGGCCTTAGAGTCCCTTTAAAGTGGTGCGATCGCAGGTGTCGTCACTGCAATCACCACCCACACTTTTTCAATGTGTTAAAAGTGTGTGTGTGTGTGTCTTCTGCGCCTAGATTATTGCACTTTGTGGACTGTGAAATGGCAGGTTAATGGGAGCCGCTGTGCCCCGCTCATCTGTTAAAGGAAAGCACACACAAACACACATATGCACACACAATCTCTCTAGTTGGGTAGAGACAGAACAGGTAAATAAGGATCAGGATGAAACAAAGACATTTTAATGATGCTGGAAAGAAAAGGAAATACTAACACACACACACACACTTCAGGAACAGATAAGGGGCTCTAATGCTGGATTTCCACATCCGCATAATTCCATGATTTCCACGAGCATCTAAGATGTGTTATTAGAACTGAGTGTCTAAACATCTGATCACAATCCTGGTTTATTGCAGGGTGGGAACTTGTGGTTCACTGTAAATCTGGTTGGTTTTTAAGTAATCATGAAGTTAATTATGTTGTGTATGCAGATGAGTTGGTTATGTTCCCTGCAAAGCTGGTGCTACAGTAGTTGTTTGACTTCAGATTTAAGGCCAACGAGATAATTAGATGTAAAGACATAGGAAATTAGTATTTTCTAGGTTAATTCCATTTCAAGATGAAGCCTGACTAAAATATGCGGTGCTGAATAAAGTTTCTCCATTGAGACAACTTATATTAAAAAATAATCATAAAATAGATGAGTGGGGTGTGTCTTTTACAACCTTTCCTAATTGCCTTAGTTTCCCATGCATTTAATGGTCGACATTTGGTTTGACAGACATTACTAAACTATTACTACGACCACAAAAGGAACTCTTTTTATATTTGTATTTTGACCAAACAAAATATCTAGGGCTGTCAAAGTTAACGCGATGATAGCGCGTTAACGCAAATTCGTTTTAATGGCAATAACTTCTTTAATGCATTAATGCAACTTGCGATTTTTAGGTTGCAGCGGGCTCAGTTTTGAAGCTAGAATGAAGATACTGGTATCATATGAAACTAGAAAACCTAAGGAATCCATTGGTACGAGAATGAACTAGGTCATACTAGCTAGCGAAGGAGGCTAAATAACGCTTCAAACTTACACTAAATTTTGGAAAAACTGGCATGGCCATCGTCAAAGGGGTCTCTTGACCTCTGACCTCAAGCTATGTGAATGAAAATGTGTTCTATGGGTACCCACGAGTCTCCCCTTTACAGACATGCCCACTTTATGATGCCATGTTATGATTGGAGCATATTATTTTTTATGCTAAATGCAGTACCTGTGAGGGTTTCTGGACAATATTTGTCATTGTTTTGTGTTGTCAATTGATTTCCAGTAATACATATATACATACATTTGCATAAAGCAGCATATTTGCCCACTCCCATGTTGATAAGAGTATTAAATACTTGACGAATCTCCCTTTAAGGTACATTTTGAACAGATAAAAAATGTATTTGCAATTAATTGTGATAATCATGGACAATCGTGCGATTAAATATTTTAATCAATTGACCGTTGTGAATGAGTAAATGGAAATAAATAATGTATTAAACATGACTTTCTCTTCTCTTTATGGTCTAGTCTCAAGGCACACATACTACGAGCTCACTTATTTCCTTCTCTCATCCCTTCCTATGTCCCCTTTCTTCTTCTCCATCCATCGCCGTTCTTCTTCTTGCCTTTTCATCGTATCATCTCTCTCTCTTTCTTTCTCTCTCTCTCTGTCTCTGATTCTTTTCCTCTCTCACTCCCTTGTTCTCAGTTTGTGGATGATTAGTTAGACGATGTTCCTGCTGGCTGTTGGTCTGACTATCCTTGGATCACAGAGGGTGATGTGATCAGTAGTGAGGAGCTGTCCTTCTGCGTCGTTCTGCTGTTGTGTGTGTGTGTGTGTGTGTGTGTGAGTGTGTGCACCTTGTGTACTGTGTATGTGCCAGTGTGTGGGCAGACAGCAGCAGTGTGAAGCATGCTGCCGGTAATGAAAGCAGTAGGACCAGGGAAGAGGTGGAGAGGAGGTCAAGTAGACCACAGTGAAACACACACACACATATGGACACACAACAGCAAGGTAATGCATAGTGAATCTGCATAGTACAGCGAACACTGTGTCTCTCTCTCACACACAAACACACACACACACCTATACACCCACTCCGCCACACACAGATACACACCTTTATTGCACCACCCTGCTGACTTAGAGGACAATGTAAATTCAGTCAGGGATGAGTAATAACACTGCAGATACACACATTCTCCTACACATGCACACGTGTGTACGTGCACACAACACAACCACATTTTCTTGCTTCTAATTTTCTGACAAAGCCACACCAGCGTAGACCTCAGGCTCATAATAAGCAACATATAAAAATAGAAGCACTGGGTATGCACAAAGCCCAGATGCTTGAATTCCAGAAAATGCTAATTCTGCTACAGGGCCACGGAGTAATGCATGGGGTGCAGCCGCTCTCTTGAGAAGCAGAAAACCACCAGGATGTGGCTTCTGTGAAATAAAGACATGAAGAATAGAAACTTCAGCACAAAGAGAGCTCGCAACTGCACAAGAGTGACATATGTTGATTTCAAGTTATTTAAAATGACCCTCTGAGACCCACAATAGACCTGTTTTTGTCAGGGCATCTTTAGGGGGAGATAGCAGGTCAACAGGAGATGTCACATAGAAGTGGTGTACATCATCTGAAAGCTGGAACCTGAAGATTCATTTGAGATGCTGCTCAGCACTGTGTGTCAAGTTGTTCTAGTCATAAAACACAATTAAACGTGAATTAAATAATTAATTAAAATGAATTGTAAAAGTGTATAAGGGTCTAGAACATTATGATCGAAGTATATGATGGTCATCCTCATGCTCTATTATGTCTCATAAGTTGTTGCAACAAATTTAGGGTTGATACCATTTGTCTCAGATTTGGGGCTAAATTGAACCCTTTTTTTTACCACTCGAATTAATAAAAATTATCAATAATCCCTCCAAAATACCACATTAAGACACCAAGACCTTGAGGAACACTATAGAAAAAGCCATGCTGTGATTTGGCATCAAAAAAACTTTTGACATTTTGAGATTTTTCTGCAAGAATTCATGTTTTGGTGATTGGATGGCGAGCGCTTCTGTTCTGGAAACTGCTCAGAAACCCCCTTATTGACAATCTAGCTATGAAAGCCATCCATCCTCTGAATGCTCTAGGTCTCTAGTTTGTGGCTATAAAGTTTCATGAGGCTGTGATTATCCTAGAGGTAAAACTGGTCTCACTACAATGAAATGGCTACTATGGGGACAAACAACATCACACATGAATACAATTGGGCTCATTGGATCTAGTATAGAGGAAAATAACACATTTATACTGCATGAAAAAAAACCTGCATGTGATTATCATAAAGTGGGCATGTCTGTAAAGGGGAGACTCGTGGGTACCCACAGAACCCATTTTCATTCACATATCTTGAGGTCAGAAGTCAAAGGACCCCTTTGAAAATGGACATTCCAGTTTTTCCTCACCAAACTTTTGCGTAAGTTTGGAGCGTTATTTAGCCTCCCTTCCGACAAGCTAGTATGACATGGTTGGTACCAATGGATTCTTTAGGTTTTCTAGTTTCATATGATACCAGTATCTTCACTTCTAGCTTTAAAACTGAGCCAGCTATGACCTAAAAAATCTCAAGTTGCGTTAATGCATTAAAAAAATTAGTGGCGTTAAAATAAAATTGTGTTAACCCGTTATTATTAGGTGACAATAAGACTTTTTCTAAAGATTTTATATTTATTCTTGAGCACATATAGATATAATTATAACCAGTTTTTTATAGTACTTACATTTTAATTTTTGCAGCCCACTGGTTGAGAATATCTGCTGTAGAGGCTTTCCTTGACTTGGGAGTTGGCGAATAGCAGTTGGCAGTCGACCATCAATTGATCATAATTTGATTTGAGGATTTATCAATTTTGCAATACCTAGATCTTTGAACCAGCATTGAAGTGCTGTAATTATACCTAATAAGCATTGTATTCTAAAACATGAAGCATCTTTATATTATGTAGATACTTGAAATATTTAGAGACAGAAATTGAGTTGAAATTGGGAACGCATGAATAAAAAATGACTTCCCAGTGGCTCGAGAAGAATTCAAAACAATATGCCTTGTTAAAGAACCCATGAAATGGAGATTGGCGCTGACTTCATGACAAGTGGACCTGATAAAAAAGGAAATAGGCAGGGGTTTTGCAAGTTGATGAGCAGCAGAGCACATCGCATCAGAACTTCACAGCACATTTACCATACAGTTGAGGAAAAATGATTTGGGTCTTTTTTTTTGAGTGCAAATTTCTACCAGATAAACTTTTTTTTTGGTGAAACTTTCAGTCTGTGTCATCTCCTTGGAGAACCTTAGGGTGAGGCGCATTGCTAAACACCACCAGAAGTCATTTTTCACTTCATGGGCTTTTTGCTAGTCAATGCTCATCACATTATAATAACATTAGAGCTGGCTGTTTTCTCTGCCCCAGATTTGGCTGTGTGGGAGTAAAGGACCTGGAGGGAATTTTGTCCAGGAGAGAAAAGTGCAAACTTCTAACTAAGTTTCTCATGCACATAACGATGCACCTGTCCATTAACACCAACTGGGAACATTAAGTCATACATAACACTCAAGGACACGTAAAGAAACACACATGCTCATTTGTAAGGTATGCTCGTTTACTTGTCCCTTGTTCCTTCACCTCCCTTCAGCTCGCTCCTCGTTGACTTAATTAGTTTGTGCATTCATCACACCTGGTGGAGTGAGAGAGACGGCGAGAGAGACCCTTTGTAAATTATGAATAAATGTAGCTCAGCGTGTGTGACTGTTTAGCATAGTTCATCATTCACAGGCTTTTTATTCTTTTCCCGGGAACTCAGATGTTTAATTATCTCCCCTTCCCCGGATGGATTGTGGCTTTAAATAAAAAGTAAGTCAGCGAGTCACTTTAGATTGTACTTTACATTTACATACATCTATCATCATATCATTTGATTGTGATCTATAGTTGTTAAGGCTCTAATATAGTAACACAGTGTTAATTAGAGCTTGATTAGAAAGGCACTTAAGCACTTGGAAAATGAGGCTTTAATCAAGAAACCAAAGTTTAATTGCACAATAACATAGATGTTGTGACCAGCGAGCATCACAGGATGCAGCGTGTGAGTGTGTGTGTTGCCCATATGTGCCTTGTTTTCAGCTTGACTGTGCTGTGAGTTAATGAGAGTGACTGCTGAGTGGCTCCAACGTTGTGGACATCTGCCCTTCCCTCTCTTTTTCTGCCTCCGTCTTTTTCTCTCCATCATTTCCCCCTTTTTTTAACTCTCGGTCTCTCCCTGTGACAACCTTCGAGTGTCTTTTATCTCTGCGGGCAAGCTCAGTGTTATTGGACGTTGGGTAATGTCAAACAAAGGACAGTAATGTTAACGGGCTCTCGTTGTGGGTGAGAGATCTGAGAAAAATAAACATAATTGCCTTGATTTATTTTTCTGCAACCTTCATCCTTCCTGTCAGTTCCTGCTGGGTATCTCTGAACATTAACTTTTATAATTAAGAGGATTACAGGGTCAGAAGTGTACCAATTAAGCATACCAGTCCACACCACATTGCATCCAAACTAGGGCTATCAATCGATTAGAATTTATCATCTCGATTGATTGCATGATTGTCCATGGTTATTAGGACACTCATGCCTCATGCCTTTTTTTTTCTTTCCTTTGTTTTATTTATTAGTATGATTTCGTGTGCCCTCTTTGTATAGTGTCCTTGGGTTTCTTGAAAGGCGCTATATAAGTCCAATTTATTATTATTATTATGATTAATCGCAAATTAACCACACATGTAATGCATTTAGCATGAACAAATATGCTCAAATCATAGCATGGCAAACTGCAGCCCAACAGGCAACAACCGCTGTCAGTGTGTCAGTGTGCTGACTTGACTATGACTTGGCCAAAACTGCATGTGATTATCATAAATTTGGCATATCTGTAAAGGGGAGACTCGTGGGTACCCATAGAACCCAATTTCATTCCCATATCTTGAGGTCAGAGGTTCTTTGATAATGGCCAGTTTTTCCTCAGCAAAATTTAGCGCAAGATCGGAGCATTATTAAACCTCCTTTGCGACAAGCTAGTATGGTTGACACCAATGGATTCATTGGGTTTTTAATTTCATATGATGCCAGTATCTTCACTTCTTGCATTAAAACTGAGCCTGCTACAACCTTGATTGCGTTAAAGAAATTAGTGCCGTTAAAACGAATTTGCTGTAACGCGTTATTGCGTTAACTTTGACAGCCCTGATCCGAACAGTGCTGTAGTCAGTAGTAAACAGCCAGACCTTGCTCTCACTCTTAGTTAATGGTGCAAACAATCAGCACACAGCTTCAAACTTGAAAAAAAAAAGTCTGTGATTGCTTTCGTGAGATGTTTGTTCTCTTTGAGACAAGTACGAAATCTCATTCTTTACAAGCATTGACTAGACATTCTTAGACATTCAGCCAAGGTCTTGGTTCAAGCTGGGGAGCCAAACAACTCAGATGTTATTTTCCTCTGCAGCTTTGTCCCGCACATCCTTTAAGACGATGTGTGAATCAAAAGCCAGTTATTTCACAACTGATAAAGATGTTGCCCAGGCATTTACTTCAGCTTTTACTTAACTCCAGCTTCCTCTGAAGCGAGGGATGTGTTCTTGGTTCTAACAGGCTCATCATCACAGCTGTATTACCTCGACTAACCAGCTTACTTCTGAACTTCTGAACTTCTACATCTGTAACCATGCCTGCGAGTTCATAGAGCAGTCTGGTATTTTCCTGACCTTGAAATTGGCTTTTCCCGTCCGTGTGGTATCCAGGCGCCCAGCGCAGAGCGCACGCTGCACAGGTAGGAGGAGAGGCACAAACAGGTGGGAGTTTCACACAAATGAGGCAGAGCAAAGAGAGTTATTGGTAGTGTTGGTGAAAGCTGTGTCTTAGACGATGTGCTGAGAATAGACGTTTCTGGTGATGTTATCAACAAGACCAAACTTTACACTTATAATTATAGAATCAAACACTCTCCAACCAGTAGATGCATTTAAATCTGTATCAATAATAACTTGATTGAATGTGATTTAAGCACAAACATTGGTATATCTATCTGCACTGAAATTATTATGAGTGATTCTTACTGTAACTGTTATCCACAGTGTTTTATGAAAACCTTCTTCACTTCATTAAATCTCTGCAGCCATCAGCAGACAGCAAGACCGATGTGTTGATAAGTCTACAGCCTCCGATTTGATAGTAATAGCACTGCACCGTCTGCTGTGTCTACCTTGATTACATGGAAACGGCACCAGGCCGACCCATGGTAGATATCACTGCTGATGAGATGATGGTTTACATGTACATGTGATGAATTGTCATAATGCTGGTGCTACTGATACCCACATCTGTCTGTAATGGTTGTATAGAAGGACAACTCCTCCAGCATTATCAGAGGACTTTGCCAATGTGACACAGCTAATCTGTGAAACTGTCCTTCTCCTTTGCCGTCTGGTGGAGCATAACAAGGTGTTGATATGCAAACAGGTGATTAAGAGTGTGTCTACATCCATCTATGGTTAACTCTATAGGACATACTTGCCAACCCTCACGATTTTCCCGGTAGACTCCCAGTTTTCATTGCCTTCCGCCGGTTTCCTCCCGGGGTCACGATTCTCCCGTATTTCTCCCGATTTATGGCAAATTGTCACACTTTTTTTTTTCCTTTTCATTACCTTAACCGGTTTCTGGCTCTTTACAGCGTCTATAAGCTCTACTGTTTCCATCCGGACAACAATAGAGCTACACCAAATATCGTTTCCTGGTGGAAGAGGGCAGTCGCGATGCAGCGCAGTTTGAGCTCATGTTTGAGCTGCGCTTGTAGCGCACATCACATGCAAAGTGGAGCTTTGCTGGACGGAGCGAAAAGCCGTTGTGGCGCAACACAAGATGACAATGATGGGTTTCAGAGGTCAGTGGTGCTGTTGTCGCGTTGGTCTGAAAGGGCCTTCAGTGAGTGATAGACGGAGAGAGAAATTGAGAGTATTATCTGAAAGCAGTGACAAAAAATGAATAAAAACTGATGAATATTAGTTTATGTTAGAGATTCACACAAGTGTAGGCCTATGCATCTCAAAGTAACATGCAGTATGCATATCTTTAACCCTCTGAGACACACAATAAACCCATTTTTGTCTTTTTTAGGGGTGTACGGGGGGTCTTTAGGGGGAGATAGCAGGTCAACAGTTGATGTCACATAGAAGTGGTTTACAGTACATCATCTGAAGGATGAATTAATTTGAGATGCTGCTCAGCACTGTGTCTCAAGTTGTTCAACTCATAACCAACAGAACCCATTTTCATTCACATATCTTGAGGTCAGAGGTCAAGGGACCCCTTTGAAAATGGCCATGCCAGTTTTTCCTCGCTAAAATTTAGCCCAACTTTGGAGCGTTATTTAGCTTCCTTCCCGACATGGTAGCAATGATATGGTTGGTACCAATGGATTCCTTAGGTTCTAGTTTCATATGATATCTGTGTCTTCACTCTAGCCCTAAAACTGAACCTACTAGAGCCTGTGAAAGACATTAAAGTCAGCCGGTCTCTGGGTTAAATAAAATTGCCAACACAGTAGAGGGTTTTGCAGATTGTATCGCAATACAATATAATACTTGAAAAAAGAATGACTACATTGTGCTTCGATGCCAAAAAATCTGCTAAGATTAAAGTGTAATAGTCAGCTTTTCCCTCACTCCTCTCTCTCTCGTCACACATGCTGTACTTTAATACACTGCTTGATTCCATATTGGTGAAGTGCAGCTGCTGTCAGTCAAGCTGTCCGTGGCAGCAGTCATCACAGAGATATCGGGATGCCACACACTCATAACACAAACACCTGTATGCATTCAAGAACACATCCACATGGCTAAATGACAAGGACACTTGCTCAGCAGGGATGTATTCACTCTCCTGCTAGCTGTCACATTATGGAGTGACTCACACACACACACACACACACACACACACACACACACACACACACAAAGGTTGTAGAGGACATAGTGTTCATAATAGAGAACACTCCCTGTTTGCCATTTATATATTCATGGCAGAGGTACACATTTGACTAACAGCAATGCTGCTCCCTTGGAAAAGCGAATGGCTCACAGGTGCTCAGAAGTACACGGAGGGTGAGTGAAAGATTAATTAAAAGGACGTCTCTGATTTTGTCAATGTGCCCAACGACGGCCCTAAAGCCCCAAATTTCCTCCAAACTGTTGATGTTTTGAAATTCTATTTTGCTTAAAAATTGTCAACAGAAACGTCTGCTCTGCATTATGTGGCAAGACGGATTAGGAATAGCAAGTCCCTCCGTATCCATTTTTCATATTTTATGACAGTGTGGGCAGTCAAGCATCACCATCTACAATCAAACATCTTACATCCCTCTACAATCAGGCACTGAAAATAATGGACAAAAAGCCTGTCTGGTGGCATCATTGTCACACACTAAAAAGACACAATCTACTTAGCTTTGAGAGCTTTACTCATTTTTTTTTTCTCCAATTAGTTTTTAAATGCGTTAACAATCTAGCCCCAAAGCCTTAACCCAGATATCCAAAGACAAGACAGTAATAGAGTAACTAGGAGCTTGGCGAATGGCAGTGTAGGACTGCATTTGGACAATCAGCTTTCTCCATTAAGGGTTGTCAACTCTGGAACACATTACCAACTGAAATCAGATTAAGTCCAGATATAACGTCCTTTACAACAAAGGTTAAGTGCTGGCTAAAAGCAAACTAGAGCTGTATCTATTTTTAGCAAATTGTACTGTAAACTACCAAGGTTTATTGGTGTATGTATGATATGTTTGTTATTGTATTTTCATATTTGTAGAGTATTTTAATTACACTGTACATGTAAAAGCCCAACTAGGGACAAGAGTTGAAAATTAGCAATAGCTATAACCTCTCTGTGCAGCTCATCAGTATTGAAACTATGTTAAATTGCATCGTCCCTATCAAATCAAATCAAACTTTTATAGCACAAGGTAATGGAGGGAGACAATTGTGAATAATTACAAATAAGGTATACGCCGCTGAATCTGAGTCGGAATGGGCCACCAAACATGAAAATGAAACTTGATGCAAGATGGGGCACGCATATCAGCCACATTGGACCATAAAGTTGTAGCATCAGCACTGAGATTATGGAGCACTTATTACACTGGAACCTGTGAGCCCTGAGGTTTATTGCACAGAAACCGTGGAGTGAGCTGTTCTGGACATAAACATTTTTTTGGGGAATTATGAGATAACAAATTATTTCCCCCCCACACAAGCCGAGTGTAGACGGTCCCTTGGGTACCACAGTCCGGGGAGTACAAAGGTCCATTTGCGATGGAAAGAGAAATGCGCTGAGCTGAACAGCTGTCGTGACACAGAGGGGGAGAAGGCAATCCTCAGCTGTGCCTATATGTTATTAAGAAAAAAACCCTGTGACTGCCAGGGCAAGAAACCGATTCAGGCAACTGATCAAGTGCCGTTTTGATGTGTTTACTGGAACAAGATGGCTCGAGAGTGTTTCTGCGTGTCAATGGAACATGGTGCTCTGTTGTTAAGGTGGAAGCCCTTGGTAACCAAACATCCTCCCAATCTTTATCCTGAGGGGAGGTAATGTTCAGTTAAATCGGTCTAATACAGATCGTGACTAGAGCCAGGATAGCAAAGATGCAGTGTACTTTCCTCTTCTGACCAGAGGCCTGCACTACGAAGCGAGTTCAACATCCCCAGGGTATCTTCTCATTAACTAACCCTAACAACCGCGATCCCGCTAGGCGGTCCTACGACGGTGGTTGTCAACTAGGTAAATCAACCCAGGGTTTCTCAATGAAAGGGGTTGCGTTTGCAGCATATGACCAATCGCAAACATGGACCAGTCTACTGTCAGCAGAGCGACACATTTTACAAACCAAGAGCAAACTATAATATTAAACAAATACCAAGAAGTGAAACACATAATCCAGACTAAAAGTAACAAATGCAGGAAGGACAGCTGGCAAAAGAAAATCATGTCGATGTGTGAATGCGTAACAGATTAATTAATTTAACGTAATACTCAAAAGTCAGATATAATCGTCTAGATAGGGCAGTGGTGTATAAATGGCTTTCAAAATAGAATGGGTGAATAGATTACTCTTCATTATGTCCTTGCGTGTATGACCATTTCAGCCTTCTTTCAGCTGCGTCCCTGACTCCGACAGTGTGAAACTGACTTGGGAGCAACTAAAAAAATAAATATAAAATCATAATTCAAAGCGGTAAGCACCCAGAGCATACAGCCAGCTGTCCTTCCTGCATTTGTCAGTTCAAACTGTGTTGCTTTTAGTCTGGATTCTAACTGTAACTTCTTCATCTTTGGGTAATATTATTTTATTATCCGCGCACCAGGCTCTGACTGGTCAGTAGGCAATACTTTTACACATGATCTGTTATCTCGAACATAACCTGCTCCGGAGCAGATTAGCTGTTCAGCATCAGTTACCATGGTGATCTACCCCGGTAAGAAGTGAACCACCGTCGTAGGACTGAAAACCCTGAAGGGTTAATCCTGGAGTTACCTCACTAAGGCCTCTGGAGACCTTAACTTCTGAAATCCCCAACAGCGATAAACCAAGCAGGATCATGTCACCAGTGCATAGGGCCAATACTGTTTATGCAACAAGTACATAAGTTTTATTAGGGCACTCGATTTCTTTGTCATTTTAAAAGTTCTGATCGGAGCATTGTATGCCATTTTTAGTAAGCGATAGTGGAGAGTCAGAGCCGGCCCTATAGTCATAGGTGGTATAGGTGAATGCTAGGGGCTGCCTATTTTCTGGGTTACCCCCAGAAAATAGGGCCGGCTCCTCAGCCTAATAGCTAGAGTTAACGTCAGTTACTCCTAGAGAAAGTTGGGGTGTTTGGGGAATATCCTACAACGTAATTCTGATAAATACAGTTTTTGCTTTTTAAGTGTGATCTGCATAACTTAATCTTAAAGACATAAAGCTATGAAGTTTCTGTGTGAGTGTATGAGCACATGACTGGTGGTGGAATTGGCTGCGATGCAACAGGGCACCAGCTGAATTCTTGCCTAGGGCACCAAATTGGTCGGGGCCAGCTCTGTGGAAAGATGACAGGAAATGAGGGATTCGGATCATGATCGGTATCTTAACCCCTAAGCCACGGGGGCATCATTTCATTTTCCTAAAGAGTGAGTGAAAGTAAAGCCGTGATGTGGCCTGTGTAGACAAGAGAACTGAAACGTGTTTATTGCAGACGCCAGCCATTATCAGGTGGATAAGCCTTGATTGGCAGAACAAGTAGCGCATGCATTATTCAGGGAGTTGATCCACAAAGAAGAGCGGGCAAGAGCCTATTATGAGGTGTAGCTTGTGTGAAATAGCACTTGGACACCGTCAATTACAAAGTTTAGAAAATGGAGTGGCATTGATTTTCATAGAAGGGCGGGAGCATGTTGCATGACTCTGGATTTGGAGTAAGAGATTAGAGAGACGCCAGTCTGAAGAGATCATTTTCTTCAATGCTGGAGATGAATGATAAGAAATTACAAAGCCTCTACCAATATGCTGCCTCATGTTGCCTTTTATGGACTGAACATCCATTCACACAGCTCACACACAACCACAGAGAGACAATAACGCACATTACATATAATGCACGGACCTGAGCAGAGGCTCACTCTCTCTCTAATTGCCTTTGAGATGACTCTGCCACTCTGTGCTCAAATCTCTGGGAGGATGAATGATGATTATGCGGCTGCAGAGCATCACTTTTGAAATGCAACACTCACACGAGTGCATTTATTCATACACACATTCACCTGCAAATGCCCTTGCGCACCAGTCTACACCTACACACACACCTATTTTCATAAAGCCTTCAGGCATGCGAACATTACACACACATTTGCAGACTAAATGTGGGTTCATGCTATTTGTATGCAAGGAAATGCTGATTAATATTTGTAAAGTGATATTATAGAGCAGGAAATGGCTTTTTACCTGGATTGGAGGGTTTGTTAAAAAATGGAAAGCAGCAATTCCCCTGCTTCCATTGATTTTATGGCATGGCTGTTTTTCCTTTTACCTATACAATGTAAGATTTCATTATTAAAAAAAAATGTTTATTATCATATTTAAATGGTATAATAATAACAACAATAATAATATCAGTCTCAAAACTCATGAAATCTCTTAAAATGTGTCATATTTTCATTTAATCATCGCTTACACTATATTGTTATTCTTTAGAAAGATTTCTATGGCAGATCAGGGACACAGGCTCCTGGAAAACTGAGAGTGGGCTATTCAATTCTAGTGTCTTCTCATGGATGAAAACTATGAAAAAGATGCAACGAACACAATTTGAATATGAAACTTGACCTTGAAAACCAACAGTTTGACAAAATAAATTTGTGAATGGGGAAAAATAAATGAATAGGCCACCTCCTGACAGCTAAGCCATCTGAGCAACGCTGCAAACTCAGTTTGCTGATAAAGACCACAAAAAGGAGTTTTAGGCTTTATCTCTATATTCAAATCAATGATTGGTATTGTCTACAGTAACTGTCTCGTATATAAAAACAAATGGCTTGATATCAGACCGGCTTGTACTACGAAGCAGGATTTGGAGAACTTAACTTAACAGGTTACTTTCCAGATAAGAGATCAACTCGTATAAAAGCACCACCTACCGACCAATCAGACCTCGGTGAGCAGATCGTATGATAATATTACACAAATACAAAGAAGTTTAAGTCATAATCCAGGCTGAAATCAAAACAGTTTGAACTGACAAATGCAGGAAGGACAGCTGGCTGGATGCTGTGCGCTTACCACTTTGAATTATGTTTTTAGATTTATTTTTTTTACTTACACTCAAATCCATTTCACACTGCCGGATGCAGCTGAAAGAAGGCAGCTACAACTGTGTTAATTTTAGTCTGGATTATGTGTTTAACTTCTTCGTATTTGTCTCATATCAAAGTTTGCTCTTGGTTTGTAAAATGTGCCGCTCTGCTGACAGCAGACCTGTCCACGTTTGTGATTGGTCATATGCTGCAGACATCGCCCCGTTCATGTGAACGCGCTCATAGCCAGATTGAAAAACCCTGGGTTGATTTACAGAGTTGATAATCATCGTCGTAGGACCACTTAGCGGGATCTCGTTTGTTAGGGTTAGTTAAGCCAGATAAGGAGAAGATACCCTGGGTATGTTGAACTCGCTTTGTAGTACAGGCCTCTGTATTGTCTCATAGAAACATCAGTCATTTTATGTGATAGAAATTTGTCACAACTCACTTCTGAGGGTTATAAATGGATTGCTGGAAGTATAGGGACTGGAGAGTTGAGAAAGGCAGAATTAAGGGACAGGAGATGAACTGCTATTTCCTAGTATGAGTTATGGTCTGTTCTATTTTGTATTGCAAAACATATGATGATTTTTAGTGATTCAGAATAACCATATAGTGAACATACCTGTGCCGTATGTCGGTGGTGCAGTGGGTAGCACTGTCTCTTGCCGCACAGCAAGAGGGTTGCAGGTTCAAACCCGGCTTGTGGCCCTTCTGTGTAGAGGTTGCATGTTCTCTTCGTGTTAGCGTGGGTTTTCTCCGAGTTCTCCGGCTTCCTCTCAAGGTCCAAAGACATGCAGGTTAGGTTCATTGTTGACTTTAAATTGCCCGTAGAGGTGAATGTGAGCATGAATGGTGACTGTCTCTATGTGTCAGCCCTGTGATAGTCTGGCGACCTGTCCAGGGTGTACGTCGCCTTCGCCCCAATGTCAGCTGGGATCCTGAACAGGATAAGCGGTTACAGAAAATGGATGGATGGATGTGCTGTATGTCCAAAAATGTATTTTGATCAAACCCTGCAGTAAGGCATAGCACTACTTCACCAAGAAAACAACACTTGATTCAAGAAAGTCAAGTCAACTTTATTTATATAGCACATTGCATACATAATAAGATGTAACATAATGTGCTTTACATAAAAATAAAATAAGAATAAAACAAGTGCAAGTGCAGAAAAAAAATCTCTAGGTCTAATGTGCTCATACTTTGTAGTTTCGGTAAGAAGACATGCAGCTGCATTTTGAATTAAGTGTGGTTTTGGGAGGCCGGTGAATAGACCATTACAGTAGTCTTGTCTGCTTGTTATAAATGCATGGATTCATTTTCTCAGAGTCTAATTTTGATAGAAAGCCCCTTAGTTTTTAAATGTTTTTAGATGGCTGATCGTATGAGATGATTAATATGGCTGTCTATGCTTTCACCCAGACTTCTTGATTCACTTTAGCTCTCCAGAGACAGAGATCTGAGATGATCTGCAATTTTCTGTCTCTGAGCCTTTGCACCAAAGATGAGTATTTCTGTCTTGTCTTTGTTCAATTGCAAAAAGTTCTCTGGCATCCTTAGATTAAAATCATCTGAGTTAGGGAATTTATTGTGTGTTTCTGTGTAATGTGACAGTGGAAACATATAGAGATTAAACAGTAGTGGTCCATGAATTGAACCTTGAGGCACTCCACACATAATAGCCACTCTGTCCGAGGCAAAGTCTCCAATGGACACAAAGAACTGCCTGTCCTGTTGGTAGGTTTTGAACCGGTCTAGAACTGGGCCGGAGAGCGGCAATGAGATCCAGGAGCACAAGAACATATAGTTTATTAGAGTCTGTCTTTTATATGCAGTTCACAACTTAGATGACAGTTTCTGTGCAATGGTGAGATAGAAATCCTGATTGAAAGTCTAGAAGGCTGTTTGATGTTAGCTATTAAGCTGAGAATAAACTGTGTTTTCAAGTATTTTGCTGAGGAATGCAACGTCAGAGAAGGGCCTATTAAGCAATAACTGTTGCATCAAGGCTGCTTTTCTGTAGAAGTGGTTTATTGACTGCTGCTTTAAGTGCTGCAGGAAATATACTTGACCGAAGAGAGCACTTAACAATTTCTAATAGCTGAGGTGCTAAGCAGTTAAAAACAGTTTTAAAAGAATGTGGTAGGCAGCGGATCCAAGCAGCAGGTGGAGGACCTGAGCTGCCCAACAACACTGTCTAGGTTTTAAGGCAGGGTACCAAATCTTAGTTTTGGTGTCATTTACGCTGCTTCTGTCCTCTGCTCTCTGTGTCGGAGTTTGAAACACACACATACCAAGTGTGCGGTTGGGAACGTAGCAGTGCATTGTGTGTAAAATGATGAAAATGAAAATAGATTTTGGGACAAATTTGGGACGAGAGTTGAAAGTAAAATACCCTGCTAACGTTACATGAACAGCGATGGAAATTACGTTTTATGTAGCACACAGTTCTTATTAAACCTCCCTGACAACATTAAGACATGCACACACAGCACATACCTCCGGTCTCTGAGCTCACGACAGCATCTTGTCCCGCAGCTCCTCCAACTTTAGGACGCGCCAGCTAGCAGGGCCAGTCGTAGCTTTTTTGGGCCCACATGCAAAATCGTGTTTTTTTGGACCAAACTTTTTACACATAAAAAATATATATTTAAATTTAACGTAGCTGCATTGTTAACATCAAAATTAAACAAACAAATTAACTTTTGATTTCTCTTAGTTTTGTATTCAACATAATACCTTATTAACTCTATGACATGTACTAAAACAAATGTAAATGTGACACAAAAAGGCCATTTAAATCATATGCTTGGCCGGTTGATTTTTTTTTCATCTATCAGTCCCCTTGACCAGTGAGTCAAAGTTAATTTTGGACACTGTTTTAAGGTCAAAAGTCACATGGCACAAGTACCATTCACTGAGAACTGGAGGGTGGTACATTATGTTCGACATTGCTTGAACACAAATTACAACCAATTAATCGTTGAAAAAAAATACTTGTTAGTATAAATACTCCAAGGGAGAAAGGGAGTGAAGGGGGGCAGCAAGACCATGATAAAACATTTTAGAGAGACGGACTAAATGAAAGAAGTGGGGAATCAATGGTGAAGATTTGAAATGGCAGAGAAAATGGGGGAGAGACATAAAGAGCCGGGGATGAAGTAGCTATTTGATGGGGACAGCATTGAAGTGATGACCAACATCTACTATGAGTCTCGTTAATAGTCACCGTGTGCATGTCACCTATAAATGTGTTTATTGCAGCTGTTCATTTCAGATAAGTATGTGCAACCAGAAGTGTGATATTACAATATTTATCCATATGATGGCCACATAAATAAGAACCAGAAGTGTTTATGCGTGTGTGTGCCGATGAATGTTATTACCTGCTGCATTTGTTTCCTCTCATCATCCTCTCCCCTGCCACAGTCAACCATGCTTGATATACAGGTTTCACACACACGCACACACTCACAGATGAAATACTGCAGTCCTCCTTCTGCTGACGACGCACTGTTATGAAGTTTCCTCCTCTTTCTGCCCTCCCCTCGTTCTTTCTCACTCTTTCTTTTGGTCCGTCTTCTTCTGTTCCTGCTAAGTTTAATGCATTTTCCCCACACTGCGAGGTTCAAAAGTGCAGGCGATTCATAATGCATTTTTATCACCTTGCTTATAAGAGCCGCATTAATTTATGGGTTCAAAAACTGCAAGAAAAGAGTGAAAATTGAGGAAGGAGTGAAGAAAGGAAATGAAGAATTCCAGGAATACCTGACACAGAGCAAAACAGAGTACCCCATCAACAGCCTTTTGAAAATGGGCTTCTCATTAATGAAATGAATAACTCTTACATTCCAGAAATTACAAATTAAGAAATAAAACCCATGGCATTTAAGTGCCATTAACTGTGAGTCCAATATTTTGTAGAAATTGTCATATAAATTCCAAAGCAATCTGCATGAAATATGTCTTGAATAAATTCTTCTTCCTATCAAGGATAAAGTCAGTGATTTTGCCTTGACTGTTCTTTGGTCCTTGATCAATTCATTTCATATGCATTACATTTTCTCTGTCAAGTATTCATCAAATTGATACCAATTTGGAAAATCTCTCAAGCAGTTATGGGTCTGAAATGATACTGGCCTTGCTTTCATTTTTCAAAAGTTTTAAATGTACACTAGAATAATGGTTGAACGGTTTTTGGACTAACATAAGGTCAGGGTGGAGACCAAAGGATTGTCAACACATTGTAAGAAACGGCCTGTCACTCTGAGTCATGTCCGTTAGCAGTTATTCAATTTAGAAACATTCCTTTATAAATCACTCGCTCACGATTCACTTCACAAAACTCAAATAACAGAAAATAAAATAATCTACAGTGCATCTCCTGATGTATATTTGACTGAGATCGTAGGTGTTACTGTCTCTGAACTACAATATTTTGGATTTCTTTAGTTAAACATATAAATACCACCTTTACTTTAAATTTACAAACAGAAACATTTCATGAGGAAATCTGTACCTGCAGCTCAGGAGGCTTTCAATAGCACAAGTGAGGCTGTTCTCGTACATCGTTCGTAGCTATACCTACGAAAAGTAATGTACTGTAATTTCTTAATATCCCACAAAAAAACATCAGTATGTAATCCAGCAAGTATAAAGAGCGACAAACGCTGCGTAGGGAGGAGGTTGGGGTGAATGTGTGGGTAAAAAAAAAAAAGTTATACCCCGCGTGAAACCAGAAGTCAATGTTCATTCATTTGTGCCATAACGTCTGTACTTAATTTAAGTAACTTCCGTTATTAGTCATTAGTTATTTTAACTGAAACCAAAATCTTTTCCTAAACCTAACTAAGTAGTTTTGTTGCTTAAACCTAACCAAGTTGTTTCCTGCGAAGACAGAAGTTTATTTTGAAAAGACTGGAGCGGAATTTGACACATGTGTCAGTGTTGCTGGATATTTGTAGGAAAACACACGAACCATTTAGTGAGGATGCACTGCACAATTAGACAGCTAGCCTCGAGTGGAAAATAAGTCAGTGGCAGAGCTCAAGTAAGCAATCAGTGTTCTTTGCTGTGAGAATAGAGAGAAAAGCGAGTGGTGTTATGATCCCCTTCATTTACACCTTAGTTGTAAGGAAACTTATCTTATTAGAGATCCTTGGTTATATACAACCTGCTCATACAGAGTAATGTTTGAATTATGAGTCACACAATGATTCACTGATAAAATTGGCCATCACCGTCTCTGGCAGCACTCCGATTTATAGATTAAAAAAAGAAACATAAGAGAAATGTGGATGTGACAACAGGAGAAGACATGAACACAGGTGAGGGCTGCCACTACCTGAGTCAAGTATATGATTCATCCGGTCATTATAGGAGGCCACATGAAGGTCAACTCAACAGGTGACGGGATTGTTCACATTACTGTAGGCGTGCTTTAAGAACACTGAAAATGTCAAGTCAGTCACCGCGTGCTTCTTTTCTTTTGTGGCTCATTAAAAAGTAAATAGACTTATTCTACACTGTAAAAAGGTGTTATTGTTCTTCCTCTTCTTCTGTGTGTTCCTATTGGCTGTTCATTCAACGGAGGAAGCTGTCAAACTAGGCAGCGCTGATCAAATATGAATCAACATTCTGTTACTGTAATGCCTATTTCTCTCCTCAAATGTTTTCAGAAACTTCTTGTAGTGTACTGTCCAGCTGTAAAATAGGAAAGTAACCTATACAACCCAACTTGTAACCCTATACAAGTCAAAGGGGAGCTGCCGTTTTTCTGGATACAAAGTGCTATAACGTCTACATTTCTCAACCGATTTCAATGAGTCGTTTTATATTCAAACGTTTTTGATCTACGAGGAGTAACGTTAAGTTAAGTCAAGTTGATGTATCACTGCAACAGGCTGAAGCGTCCAATGCGGCGTCTATGTATGTATGTATGTCTATTGTTTGACACCGGAGGACACAGAGGCACATGATTTTCAGATTACCTCTCTCATGCACTAGTGCCAGACATAGTGACAGTTTTATAAAAATAACTTATTTCCAATTCTACCTACTGCTGCTTTAAGCAACAAGATATTCTTCCATTATTTAAAATGACCATACATCTATTTAAAGAAATCACACAGCAATAATACAATAAAAAACTATAATGTATAACATAATACATCCATAACAGATCAAAACATTCTGCACAGTTTATGGCACCACTTAAAAAAATCATTGCGTGAGCCTGAGTACATTTCCTCGTACGGCTCCTGCAGTGGCTATCGAAGAGTTCCCAAGGTGCTTTTCGTCTTTACTGCATGAAAGTAGATGTTACGCAAGTGATAGTCCATCTTATTTTCAGTGTCAAGGCTGAGTACATCTGTAAGGGTTGATCTTTGTGTATGCACTTATACAACACGTTATATGTACTGTGATGGGGCAGTTATGTGCTCTTATGTGGAGCCTCAGGAGGCCTGTGTAATATGGGAATACAGTGTGTGGCACCACCGCCCGGCTATATGGTTGCAGTGGGATGTTTTCCACCACATACCTTCGCAGGTAATTCTATCATATTCTTGCTGCAGTAGTGGAAGCATGAATTAGTAATCCTACCAGCAGTTTGCTGTTTGTCATATGTTGGTGGATGGATCTTTAAAGCCATTCTACATCATATTCACAATAATAAAAGAGTGCATGCACACCTGCTCTGGTGTGCTCCTTGTTTTTATCCATCTGTTAGGTGAAGGAAAAATAATTTTGGAGGAAGTCACATTTCATTACAGCGCTAGTGTTTTTTTTCTCTCTTTCTCATCTTCTTTGCCAGCCTGGCTCTAAGAAGGGTGATAAGCTTCTTCCTCAGGAGAGTCTCCACACAGCCCTGCCAAGGCACTTTTGTTTTCCCATCTCATCTGGATAAAAGGCCTTTTCAAGGTCCTCAACCCGGCGATGAGCTGACTGATCTCGTCCATTTTGCTGTTCATCACATTGCTGGTCTGGGTTGTTTGTTTTACATATTAAAGCTATTAGTCGCAAGAATGACAATAATTGCAATCACTGTCTGGTCCATCAGTCTATAGTGGCTGATAATCTGATTGCAATCTCACAGCAGGTCATTACAATCCAGTAAGGGCTGATTATAATGAAGGCTTTAATTGCAACATAGATGATGCACTGTAACACAGATAAAATACATAATAATTTTAAACCTGATAAAATATTATTGCTATTCTGTAGGAGGCAATTACAATCTGAGACAACCGTAGCAAATGAGTTGTATTAATGGAAATATTCTAACGTCACTCTGGTGTTTGTTATCATAATCAAACCATGAATATTCACCACTGGGGCGGCTTTTCTAAAAGGTAATCTGGGAAGATCACGTATATCCACAAAGAACGGCCTAATGAATACGGTTATTATCATTGCGTTAATTAATTTATGAGCAAAAGACGATGGATCAGCACTTTCATTTCTTCATCCATTGTTCTCTGCTTTGCACACAAGTGTATGTATGACAGGCATAATAATTATATCAAGAAAATAGATATTTTCAGTCAGGCATCTGTTCACTATGGCTCCGTTTCCACCACAGGAACTTTCCCCCTGAACTAAGAACCTTTTGAGGAACTCACTGCATTTTGACTGCAGGGACCAGGGTCTGAATTAAGTTCTGGGGATATTTTATGGGGCCTTTTTACGCCTCCAAAAAAGGCCCTTGTTGGGGAATAGTACTTTCTGAAAATACGGGAACTTTCAGGGTGGAGTTTGTAAGGACGACCGTCGCTGATTGGTAAAACACACACACAGTACCGCTGCTTCAACGTCTCAACTTGTGTACCGCTTCATTCATAAACAAGGAAGTTCTCTAGTATCAATTTAGGACCATTTTAGGACGAGGGGAGAAAATGTTTCCTTGTTTGATAACATTGAAAGTAAAGTTAAGCCCTGTAGTCGCCCTACTACGCCTACTATAGGTTTACAACGTAGCAGGTGTAGTAGGCCCCTAATGACCCACATCTATGGTGCTTATAGAGACTGATAACGCCTATTTAATGGCCTGATAACTGTAAAATCGGGTGCAATTGATTTAAATTACTGGGTTTCCGTAACCAGGATATAATGTTTGCATGTGGAAACAAGTAAACGTTATACTCCAAAGACCTGATCATAAATGTACAATGTTAGCCGACTGGTTCTGGTAGTGGAATCAAAAACTCTGTTGAGGTGATCCCCTGAGCTCTCCAGTCTGTAGCACACTGACGAAGAGTTAATTTGACACTTCCATGACACACACACTCTCTTCTGAAATTCTCAGTCCATCTCTTCTTTTTTCTTACCACACACACACACTGAAACTCTATTTCAGTGTTCACTTGTATTAATTTTCTCACAATCATTGTAACACGTCGAATGCATGGGGCCAATTCATTTACAATAACACAAAACTCCCAATACCAAATGATGACATGAATGACAGTCGCTCTATTACCAAACCAACTCAATTTCTCACCAATTACTCTTCTTCCCCTTCCTTCACTCCTTCTCATCCTCACACCCCCTTTCTCAGTCTGCAGGTACAGTGTGATTAATGGAACGTTATTGAAGAGATGGAACATTTCTGAGATGATTTCATTATTATTGGAGGAATACTTATGGTACATTCACATGCATGTGCACATGTACATGTATGAACATGCACATGAACAATATCAATGTATGCACGCTGCATAGAATCCTTTTTTTTCTGGGCTATTCTTGTTATTGGCCGCCCTGGACTTACATAAGTCATACATACATAAAGTAGATTACGCATTGACTTAATATTGTGCTCTGCCAATGGTCACATCCCACCTTAGGTCACGTGTTAGTCCCTTACATTGTGCCAGTACGTTCAGTCTTTAATTCTTTAATTAGTTCAACATTGTCTGATCTCTTGAATAACATATTGAAAAGCACTACCCATTTTTTCTTGATAACAAAGAAGAAGACAATGAAGAAGACACATCCTAAGAATAATGTTATAATATTAAAATTACAACAAACTTTAATTTTCAATAATCACTCGATACTAACGAAAGGTTATTATGGAATTTTTGCCCAATGATGCCAAAAGCATTATGCCTACTGCAGGTTTGAGAAGGAGTTTGAATGCAGGACTTGTAATAAAACATGCTTAGATTGTTGTATCTGTATTTTTAACCTAGGTAGACCGAGTACTTCTTCCACCATTGCTATTTTTTTCATGTTCTCAGAACACACAGAAGTTGCATTCAAGACATTTACTGAATCAGTATCGATATCAAACTAACACTTCAGTCCCTGCTGATCTTCGTTAAAGAGATCTTTTTCCTAGTGGGCTTACAATAGTTATGTTTGTATGTGCTATTTATCACAGTTATGGTGTGATCACACTCCTTGCATATGCCCACCCCCTGGATTACTTACATACTTACTTATTATTGAGTTGATAATATTAATTAATTTATAGTGAACACTTGGACCCCAATGTTTGTCACCTGTCTGATTTGATGTGATTTCCATACCGTGACCTTTCAGTGCACTTAGCTGTGTAGTTCAGGTATTGCCCCAAGAGTGTCTTTCAATTAAATTAAAATGAGTTTGATTTTAGATGCATGTGGAAATGCTGCAGATGATGTTTAATCTAGATGGATTATAGCTCAAGCAATGTTGAAATGCCATTTCCCAAACATCGCATTACCTGTAGGACAATTTTAATTTGCAACAAATGGTGTTGAAAACTGTGACAACTAGCTTATTTCTAATAAACCTTCCAGAGCCATTGCCTCTGATTAATACTGAAGGAAAATATCACTGCATGCATACAAAACACAGCTTTGAATTTGTGCAGCATATTTAACAGTTAATTTGGCCATTGGGGCTTTTTACCTCTAAAGCTTTGCCATTATTCAAAGGTTTACATAAAAGGTCAACAAGAACTCATCTGTTTAGACCTGGTGTGTATTACTGTACATCAATAAAACATTTGAGACATTACATTCATTAGATTACTGTATAGATAGTGGACCATTTCTAAGAAGACTGACGGCATCTACCACGACAGTGTGTCAATTGTCCAGTGTGTCCAGTGCCTTTCACACAATATCTGCACCATTGCTTTATGGGACAAAACATCAAAATCGTCTTGTCATTGGTGTTCTCTCGTCTTCTGCACTGTTGTTCTGCAAACCATTAAAATAAGTGGTAAGACTCAAATTTATGGGATTTTTTTTACATAAGAAATGCTATAGATTGCTCCATATTTGCATGACATATGACATGACAGATTGCATGACATATTTTTTAGGCAAACCAGGAAGTTAGCAGCACCCTGGGTTCCCTCGACAAAAAGCCAATAGGATTTTTCTATTGGGTTTTGAATGAGCTCTATGGCAAACAAATGTCTATGGTACTTACTGTACACGTTTTGTTCAGCAAGATAATCTCCACAAATGAACACCACTTCTCTGATTTTCGAAAAAGTAAAATGCTAATGTTAGGCTATAAATTAACTACATCATGGTCACATTAACATGACTATAAACAACGAGGCTCTAAAAGCGAACGAGTTGGCATGATGATGTTTTGTAGTTTCATTCATCCACTTGTTAGCAACCGCCTTATTTAAGACACAAGTGGGATATTTATTGCTAACTCATTTCTGGGTTTTAGGACTCATTCCTGTAGCACTCTACTTCTTGCTATTTTCTTATCATTACTAAAAACACTTAACTGAATAAACATCCAAGGACTCATGGAAAAGTAGCCCTGTGGGCTTGAAGAGGTCCCAATAAAATCAAATCAAGTCAGATTTAGCACTTACAGGCTCCATGCAAGTTTACAATTAGTGTCATTTTCTTAAAAGAGATTCCAATACAATTTTCCTAATAAACCCTCATTGAGCATTTAAGGAGATCAGATTGTTAACATCAACAAATCATTACACAGTTGGATATGGCAGAATAGGCTCTGCTACCCAAGGGAATCCGAGCATCATGCGAGGTTCAACGGGGAGTGTTGTAAAGACCCCACAGGAGGATAGAGAACAGAAAACAGCAGACACTTATTACTGAAATATAATGAAATGTATTATCAGGATAAACCCCTTGAGATGAATCTCCTCATTTTCAAGGGGTCCCAGAATATAAATATGAAACAATACATGATCCAAAAAGTAAGGCATGTCATCAAGTATGATTGATAAGAAACCACAATGAGAGGAAGCTGTGATGATGGAGGTGGGGGGGTGAAAGTGAGCACATCACTGACTTGTTTTCAGTATAATTAGTGCTGATAAGAGTCGGCTAATTCCGCTCAGCTGACGGGAAGTGCTCCACCTTTAAATGAGGTGCTCCGTTTGTGGTATTCATGATGAATGGAAAAATACCTGCGTGATACATGGGCAGGTCACCTGCAGCTTGTGTGTGTTTGTTTGTTTGTTTTTATTGCAAATAAGTGCTTTTCCTCTGTGATTATACTCAATCTGAGAGTTAAATAAATGGAAAGAAAAGCTGCTCACCTCAGATATAATTTATGTATGTATGTATTTGTGTGTGTGATTAGTGTTTTCCGCCAGAGTCTTCTGTATGTTAATTATGTTAGTGTGATATTTGCCAATTTTCTATTTAGCAGCACATGCAACAACAGTGAAGGATCACACACACACACACACACACATCAGGGGGTTTGCCACACATTTGAATCAGAGAGGGCATTTACGCCTTGCAGAGTAATGGATCGAGGTGGGAAATCATGTTTGCATATTTGTGTGTTCTCATGCGAGAACATGTCATGTACTTAGCCTCCCTCCAAAGTCTGCGCAGGGGAATGTTTCGTAGCAGCGGTTACTATGCCTCGAAGGCTGCCAAAGATTCATCAAAGTCCAGAGGACTCACTGGTTATGCAGAACTACTAGAGAGAAGAGGCGGCTGGGGAGATCAAACTGGAGAGGGAGCGCGATCCGAAGTCAGTGATAGATCTACCTGAATCAATGACAGAGATGAAATGAAACGTTTCATCTCCTTCTGAAAGGAAAAAAACAGAGAAGAGGGAATGAAATTGTGTTTGATTCGGCTCTGAACACCCACTAAGTCCAGATAGTGCCGGTGGATTCAGGGCAGGACGAGTTGTTCTGTCTACCTGTTTGCATCATGCCACGGTGTCCTGCGTGGCTACATTACATTATTTCTTCAGTATCTTGGTTTGTGTGTTTATGAGTGTGTGTGTGTGTCTGTGTGTGTGTCTGTGTGTGTGTGTGTGTGTGTGTGTGTTTGTGTGTTGCAAGTAGAGCGGTAGGGCGGGGGCTGAGCCATATGCCAGGCCATATGGGTCTGCAGGGGTTCTTCTCTGTCTGCCTGGGGGAAAGTAAACATGTCTGAAACACACACAAACACACGAGTGCACACCGTGCCAAGATGTCGATGACACCATTTGATAAATCCTCTCTACCCCCAGAGGCAGGGAAGACATGGCCAGAGGCTAACAATGTATTGTGTTGCAATAACAACTATGGCTTGCCACAGTATATAAACAATCATCGCTGAGCATGCAGTTACGCACAAAAGCAACTAAAAGCACACATTATAGCATTCAGAGATGGAATCAATAGTACACAAACAGCAACAGCAGATTAAATCATAAGACATTCAAGTATTGAAATGCCAGGATAGGATTAACTATCATATAATTAATCAAGGGCAGAGTAAAAAGTATTATTTATTGTGCTTGTTTCTCAGTATTCCTGTTCATCCAGACATTTGTATCAACAAACTGAGATTAGAGAATAACTGTGAAAACACAGCCACGTCCTCTTCTGATGGAGAACTGCTCCTCATCAAATAAAGACATTGGAATTATGTTGTATAATAATATAACATATTATTATACAATAAAACAACAATAATTGTAAGAGCCAATTATGCACATATTTATATTTGGTGAAATTGTTTATGTTGGCATGACATATGGCAAAGGTTATGATTTGTACAACAGTTTTTGTATAGTTTAAATAGCGACCATATAGGATTATGATGTTTACCATTTTCTTGTTATAATGCAAGAAATATAACAGTTTATAGTGCCATAAGGCAGTTTCAGTGCGAATGGTAAAAAGGCGGCTTTTGGTAGATGCTGTGAAGTGTGCATAGGTGTGGATCGTAACAAGTTTTTGACCGCGTTATACACCGTGTTACAGCGTATTATAGCGTACAGTGAAAGTGTGATAAGTTAACGTTTAACCTGTGGAAGTCAGTAGTGGACCGAGCAAGATGTAACTTTGATGGAAATCACCTGCCATAACGTTTTAATTGCTTCTCAAATAAACCCTCGTTCAAGTTTCCCTGCCTCCTGTGAGTACATTGGGTCTTCACAAAAAGGATTGAAATGAAGTGGAACACGAGTCAGAACTGAGATACCTTGCAGACTAAGTTACCTAGGAACATGGAGCATGGTAAAACGGACACTACAATAATATAGTATATTATAAATACAATAATAGGGAAGTAGAACAAATTGTGAATGAAACATACATCCATGACGTATTACCACCTCATAAAGATGTTGTGGCAAATGTGTTAGCAAACCGTTGCTTATTTCCTATCCAGCAGGCACGGAACGACATTAGCATTTATTTACAGTTGTGTTTTGTTGCTATAGGACAAATCAAATTCCAATTTTCACTCTTCTTCTTTTAGCTGTTTTGGTCTCCACCAACTCCTGCGGGAAATATCTGGCTCTTTAGCCGCTAATTGTTCATCAGCTAGTCGCTAACTTTGTCTGCATGTTGTGGTTTGGTGCTGGGCAGGGCAGCATAGAGTAGATGTATCAGAGCTCTTTGGCTTTGAGACTGAACCAAAAGTTGCAGAAAGATGCTAAAATGCTTCGTAGAGCTGAGAGGAACTACACAGTTGGGTGATAATATGCGGTGTGTTCCACAATACAAGTTAACATTACATAGGAAAACCTTGGATACACTATTTTACAAAAAAGAAAAACTCCATTATGTGGTGTAATGACTCCTATGCTTAATGTAAAACACAGTTTCTGCTGAGTGAAGTGGAATTTCAGCAAGAATCCTGGCTGCTTACCACCTTTCTGTCGAGCTGCAGGTTCCTTCATGGCTGTTTTATAACCAGTATTGTGCTGGTCTGCCAGCTGACATCTGTTGCTTGGCACTATTTGTGCCAGCTTCCTTTTGCCTCTTTCATTAGTGGGCTGTTTCCAGTCTTTGGCTTGTCAATGTCCGTTGGGGGGGGGTGAGTGATTCTTATAAAAACCATGCAGCTCTTGTGACACTTCAACCTGCTTTACCAATTTACAATAACTTGATGTCACACCTCCCATCTGTGACAACGGTCTGGCAATGCTTAAAGAGGGTGGACGTTGGCTGATACATGTGGGTCCTTGGGTTGACGGTAGGTGTCTTTAAACACTGAGCCACCCTGCCCAGCCTTTAATGAGGCCTAAAATATGCTCATCATTATCCAAATGGCTCTATCATTCATACTCAATGGGCAATTTGTTCAAATGTAACATCTGAAATGGAGTGCAGGTGATTTCTCTCCAATTTTCCTCTAAAATCCTCTGTAACCATGGCCAATGCATCCTCTAATTAAAGTTTACTTGAACAAACGTCAGCTCTTTCACCTCCCTGTAATCCCTTCTTACGCATATGCTTCGATATAGCAGTTCTTTTTTTCTCCAGTCCTGGCTCTGAATGTCTTTGTGATAATGTAAATACTGCAAGGTCATGTCTCAAATGAAACCCTTAACCAATCAGAGTCTTCCATTCAAGACCATGTGATGGTGTTATATTGGTTTGGAGAGTGGCGTGCCACAATATGGTGATTGATCACGATGTGTCTGCAGCATGGTTTTCATGTTTGTGGTGTGCTTGTTGGTGATGAATGACACATATTCATTTGCATGGATTCACGATGGATCCATCTTTATTTGATATATGACTTTAAACAGAGGCTCTCGGCTTTGGCTTCAAGACTTCTGGCTTTCAAGTCATTCGTATGTGGGTGTGCATTCCCACGTGTTTACCCATCTGTGTGTCTGTGTATTTGATGTGCACATATTTATGTAGTGTGTCATGTCCATGGTTGTGAATGTTTCTTCATAATTAATCAGGTTTTCTCCAGAATGAATCTATCATGGTGGGACTTTTGGGGAAAATGTTGTATATGTGACAACGTGTGAATCATGTGTTTCAGTATGTGTGTGCAGTCTTTTACCTTACTGAACTATTCGAAAATCTGGGTGCTCACTTTAACACACACCTCTCCAAAAACGTTCTCTCTCTCCGGGCAGCTAACATCCAATCATCTCATCATTTCTCTTCTCGTCTCACCTACCTGACACCTCTCCGGTTTTCATGCCTGCTGCATGATCCCACTACTTGTCCATTCTCCTTTAGGGTTACTTTAATATCAAACCCTCATTCACATCCCAAGTGACAACAATATCAAATCCCCATTTTTCTCTCTGGTTACGGTGGATACATTCTGCTGGGGGTGTTTCAGAGCAACTTTGATTTGAGATTTAGTGCTGACTGCAGTCTGCCACGCCGGGGCAAACGATGTGTAAGTGTTCTGTTTCGCTGCATCGTGCCTCATATTCTCCTTTCACTTTTGGAGGCAGAGCTGCTCTGGAGACCAAATTAATTTCAGTCATTGGATTTAGCCTCAATGGGTGGAGAAAAGGATACAATTTTTTACATCACTGACATGTTGTAGATGGCAAATAGAGTTCACTGTATTATTAACCTACCTATATAATTTAATTAGTCTGAGGTTTCAAATGCCAGTGACATCTATTTTTCATTCACGGAAGATCAAGGTCTTGGAATGTCTGCAGGCTAGCTAGCTCACCTATAGGCTGCCTCTGTATGGCAGATGTGAACCTGTCAGGTCAGCTAGGCTAACTAGCTTTTATGACTTCAACCAATTCCATAATTTCAGCTTCTGGAGTAGCCACCTCTAACAAATGTATGACTAAATCCCCCATTTGCTTTATTGTCACTCACATTCCCAGTGTTAATGTGGACCTCAACCTCAGCGAGCAATTATCACCTTTTAAAGTTATTGTGGCAAAGCTGTTGGAAAATGGTTCCCCATTTACACATTCAGTAGACAGAGCAACATTAGCATTCATTTAGAGTTGTATTTCTGGCCATCTGACAAATTCAAGTCCAATTTTCACTCTCCTTTTAGCTCTGTTTTGGTGTTCACCAACCACTGAGGGAAATATTTATTTCTTTAGTGGCTAAATGCTCCATTGTTCACCAGCATCAAGTGTCTTTTGCTGTGCTGTACAGGTAGTGTAGGTCAACTTCCGCTCGTTACATGCATAGTATTTTAAAAATAAACATTCGTCTTCATAGGAAACTTAGTTACAACAAAACCACTTAATGAGATTTAGGCAACAAATTTACTTAGTTAGGTTTAGGCAATAACATTACTTAGTTAGGTTTAGGCAATAAAACTACTTAGTTAGGTTTAGGCAATAACATTACTTAGTTAGGTTTAGGCAATAAAACTACTTAGTTAGGTTTAGGCAACAAAACTACATAGTTAGGTTTTGGAAACAAAACTACTTAGTTAGGTTTAGAAAACAAAACTACATAGTTAGGTTTAGGCAATAAAACTACTTAGTTATGTTTAGGCAACAAAACTACATAGTTAGGTTTAGGCAACAAAACTACTTAGCTAGGTTTAGGCAACAAAACTACATAGTTAGGTTTTGGCAATAAAACTACATAGTTAGGTTTAGGCAACAAAACTACATAGTTAGGTTTAGGCAACAAAACTACATAGTTAGGTTTTGGCAATAAAACTACATAGTTAGGTTTACGCAACAAAACTACATAGTTAAGTTTAGACAAATGGGTTAGGGCTTAGGGTTAGGTTAAATAAATCAACATTGATTTGTGCTTTCATATGGGGTACGAATGACCGCCCATCCACCCTGACCTCCTCCCTACACAGCGCTTGTCGCTCTTTATACTTCCTTGTTCAAAATTATGTGGATTTCATATGAATTTATTTTGTGGGATACGAATTACAGTGCATTACTTTTCGTAGGAAGTATGCAACTATGAACGGTGTATGCATTGTTACATCTTTAACATTATGTGAAAATATTCCACGAATGCATTCATAGCGACTTGATCTCAAAATAAAGCAGAGAGACAGTAGACAGCGTCAGACAGTGTCAGGTGAACGAACATGCTTTCAGAGGCCAGATCCCATTTCAACCTGCTGAGGGAATTCAACATTGACTCGAACCTGAACATGAAAACAAGACCACTGGCCCCGGTGCCTTTCAGAACATGTTGCATCACACTGTTTGCTTTCCAGTCTTACAGTTTGAGTGATGATGTGAAGGTTGGCTGTGTGTGTATGTGGCCAACTCATGAGTGTCTGTCTGAGCATCTAGAAATGCAGGCAGATCAGTGATGGTGCACTAATTCTCCTGTGTTTCAAGCCATTCTATATTGTGGCTATTTGTGTATGTGTATAACGTTTCATATACTCACACACGCTCACTCATACTCATTACTATTACAGTGATGGGATTCCAGGCTGTCAAACAGATGAATGATGACAAATCCTTCTGGAAGAAAGACAACCCCACTCATTGTCTGCCTCAAACCGCATGCTGTGAATGGATAGTGTAGAGCTGGTCCGTGGTTGGTACCTGGGGTGATGGTAAGCCATGTACATCATTTATGCAGTATGATCTTGAGTGCTGGGATGTTATAGCTCCTGATTTAATAATTTTTTTTTAGGTCGAAGTGAAAGAGGAGTAGAGAATCAGTGTGTGCAAGAGAGAGAAAGGCCGTCTGAGGTGAACAAAAAATATCTTATGCATATGTTCATCAGCCTTGCACCTTCTTTCAGCCCACATTGCCCCCTCAGGGTTACAGTCGGGGAGAAGGCGTTCCCAGGGGTTCAGACTCCCTGCCTTGGCCATGTTTCCTGCAGTCATTAGCACTAATCACATTAACAACTGTGTTATTTAAAGACCTACACTCAGTCACACAAGACAGTAAGGGGCCTCCTTGATGCATTTATCCCAGACATTTTTTATCACTTAAAAGGACAGCGAGGCAGAGGACATTGGAGCTTGGAACTAAATATGGTTGGTTATTTATGATGGAGGTTCTTCTCCATGTTACAGAGATACAAAACACATGTGGCTGACCGGCTGATTCGTTTGAGCCATCAGGCTGACGAATAAAACACTTTGCAATATGGGAAAAAAATCTTTATCTGCAGTTATATGTCCATCTTCTCGATGTACATCCTACAGTAGCTTCATTGGTGCTCGCCATAGACCCTTTTCATCAACATGGCTCAATTACAGTATGTAAACATTGTCAGTGAATATACATGTATGTCTGTATTATAAGCTTTGCAAACACAAAGACTGACAAAAGACGAAACAAAACCCCAGAAAGCAAAAGTGGAGGATAGGTTGGCCTTAGGTTGGCCTTGATTGATGATTTGATGGAAAAAGTCTGTGCCTATGCTGTTTAATTTGCTCACAGGACGTGGCTGTTCCCAAAGAATTCAATGCTGGATGGCACTATGAGACCTGTTATGGCAGGACATATGAGAAAAGACTGAGCAGTGACAAAAACTGCAGCATGTGCAAATGAAACCAACATTTTTTAAAGGACGAATCTATAATGCTGCATGAGTGTCTTGGCTCATTTGTATTTTAAAATTGTATTAATGCAATGAAAAATGGGTTTTAGTGAAAATGTGTTTGTAAACTGATCCAATCATTATAGCTTTCTACAAGGCTGCCAGTATGAAAGCTCTATACATGGAGACATATTTGACAAGAATGAAACTAACTCACAGGCAGTGAGATATCTTCATAAGGCCAAATAAGAATTGATTTCTGGGTCAAAGACTGGGTTGCACAAGCTGAGCTCAGCTTTGGTGATTTCCCTTTTTTTCTGTCAGATGTTCAATGCACTATGTTTAATATTTGTGAGCTATGCTAGCTATAAAGTGTATTCGATGGGGAGGTGAGGTCAGTCCTTTATCAACTTGCTGCCTAGCGTCTGAAACAACCCTCAAGGTGCCTCAAGGACCATTTTCAGAGGACACTTGCAGACTTGTGTTTACAGAGTTAGGACTGACTGGAAAACATCTTCTATAATAGGTTGAGTGGAGCTGTGAACTACAACGGGTTACATTTTTTGCACATTTAAAGTTGTTTTATTCCTTATGTTTGAAGAAAGACTGTGTATGTTCTTACTGTGCCACCATTGATACTGAAATGTAACATACCAATACAGAAACAAATCTTTATTAAAGGAAATATATGTCATATATTTACTGTAATAAATCATAAAACGACCGTGATATATCATCAGAGATTAAGGAAACATGCTGAATTGAAATACTGACTTCTCCGACGTCTGTTTTGGTTTTGGCCGGTGTGATCCCGTCCACTGCCCATTTCAACACCCCGTTGCCACATATGAAACAAATTGTCACGCAAACACCCATTTTCATTCACATATCTTGAGGTCAGAGGTCAAGGGACCCTTTTGAAAATTGCCATGCCAGTTTTTCCTCACCAAAATTTAGCGTACTTTGTTGTTGTTATTTAGCATTCTTCCCGACAAGCTGTCATTACATGGTTGATACCAATGGATTCTTTAGCTTTTCTAGTTTCATTTGATACTAGTATCTTCTCTCTAGCTCAAGGTCAGCCTGTAACAGCTTTTGAAAGACATAATAGCAGCTGGGCTTGCCGACTGGCCGTCAGAATTTCAAGGGGTTAAAAAACAGTGTCAGATCTCAACTTTGTACGCATTTGTCATGGCTGTGGATTCAACTATAAATCTATTTTAGGAAATGGCCAGAATGGCCTACTTAGGACACTACATAGATTTTTAAACAATATTGCATATTGCTTTTGAACTGCTTACATCTATTGCTCTGCAACAGATGCTAAATTATTGTCTTGGTTGTGAATCGGTCACGTCCTCTTCGTCTGACCCCTAGCATGAAGAGAGGAGAGTGAAATCATACAGCGGCTGATTGACTGGAACACTCAGACGGAGGCAGAGATGGAGACAGAGACGGCACAGCCAGGGAGCTTTTACAGCTCATTACAGACTGGAGTCCTGGAGTTTCTTATGTAACTCCCTGTCCATGTTTCCGTTGCTATGTTTATGTGTATCTTGTTTGGGAGATAGACAAACAGAGAGAAACAAAAAGTGAAATATCTGGTTCCAAAAGAAAAGCAATGAATCATCCAGCCAATTAAGCTTGCTATTTTTTCCCCAAATGCTTTATTTAATCCATATTTTTTTTCTTACCAACATTTTTTTCCCTTTTGATTTACCTGCTTACCCTTTGAAACTCCATTAAAAGAAAAGCGGGGAAAAAAAGTAACTTGTTCGCAGCTCATTGCTGTGACTGCACCTCGCGGAGAGTGCTTTAAAATCAATGCAATCCTGTTAAGTCTCTCACCATGAAGCTTTGGAGGAAAAAGGCTGTTCTTCTCCTTGGGTTTCTACATTCTCTCAGACATACATCTCTCTTATCCCCTTTGGCTTGGTAAAAGCATGATGTTTTTATTTTTCTTGATGAATTAAAAGGTTAGGTAGTCCTCGGGGAGTGAAACGGCGCTGGGTACGATTTATGACCCCAGGACCTTTGTGACGCCCACTCCAAAATGAGTGCTCAGCAGGGGTTCTTTCACTCCTGAAAAGTTTTTTTATTGTAGATTTAAAGTTGTCAGCTCACAGGAGTGTTCCCCTCTCTCTTTTACCTATAACTTGCACTTTCCTCACCTGCCTCTACAACCTCATTACTCTGAGAAACTTCTTGCAGATAAACTAATGGGAGAAAAACAAACAGAGGAGATGAATAAAACAAATTCTCCCTCACTTTGCATTTAACCAAAGATGTGAATACCATTTAACCAGCAGATTTAAAGAACAACCACCTCATTTAGCATGCCTTTAGAAGACATCCATTAGGATCGCCTGAATAAACTCCACTGATAAATGAGAGGTTTATAAACATTCAGTTATGCTTGGCTTAGGTCATTAAGCTTAAAAGGCCATTAGTCGAGCGCCCCTGAGTGCACTGGCCAGGCCTCAATGCGATACCCATCAGTTAGCATTAGGTTCGGGTCGCTTGCTCTTTGTAAAAGAGCCAATATGGATTTTTGCAAAGTTCACAAAAACGGTTGGCATAATTTTCGGGTCACATTAAGAATTGGAAAGTGCTGTTATCCAATCTATAAAAGGTAATTCAATAATCAGTTTTGTCATTTCAGTGCTGTTTTCATGTTGAGGCTAATTATTATGATTGGCAAATAGCCTATTAAGGAGGTTTATAAAAACACGGTTGTTAGAGATTAAAGCTGCAGTGGGTAGAAATGGAGCAAATATGATTAAAAAAAAAAAGTTATTTCTATAAAACGATCACTATATCCTGGCAGTAGTACATGAGACAGGTAATGTGAAAAAATCATATCATTCGGTGTCCTCCGGTGCTCCTAACTGCGTCTGCAAGATTTCACAGACCAAAGGAAAACAACCAATCAGAGCCGAGCTGGAGCCTTGCCGTCTCTGAGCAGCTGTCAATCACTCGCGAACTCCGATCAAACAGTCAAACTAGGCAGTGCTGATTAAATATGAATCATTATTCTGTTACTGTAATGCCTATTTCTTGCCTCAAATGTCTTCAGAAACATCTTGTAGTGTACTGTTTAGCTGTAAAATGAGAAAGTTTGTGACCCAGCAGCCATGTTGAGATCAGTTGAAGAAATACCAAGCATCGCCCACCATCTGTAGCAAACTTTCTCATGTTACAGCTAAACAGTACATGACAAGATGTTTTCAAAAATATTTTCTGTGAGAAATAGACATTACAGTAACAGAATATTGATTCATATTTGATCAGCGCTGCCTAGTTTGACCGTTTGATCAGAGTTTGCGAGTGATTGACAGCTGCCTCCGTTGAATGAACAGCCAATAGGAACACTCTCTCTCTCTGAAATGACCTGTGATTGGCCAAAGTCTCTCGTCTCAGATTTTTTAAAGCCTGAAAACAGAGCCATGAGGAGGTACAGAAGTCTAGAAACACTTATATTACAATATGCTGAAATGTTATTATGGATTTTTTGCCCAATGATGCCAAAAACTTCTGCCTACAGCCACTTTAAATATTACTGTTGTTTTAAAACTGCAGATGTACCTTTTTTTCATGTAGGACTGTTGTCTTTGTGCAGCTCACAAAAGTTTGCACACAAGTTGGAGACAACTGGCCGGAGGCAATTACACCTCAATGATGGAGTGTTTATATGTTAATGTGTGTGTCATTTGTTGAGTGTTTGTGTGTGCGTGCATGCGTTTACCTTCACGATGTCATGCATGATTATGGTAATTAGCAAATTACAGGATAAGATCGAGATTACCATTCCGCACGCAGCTGTTGAGGAAAAAAGACAGGAACACACACAAATATAAAAACACGGACTAAACGAATGGGTTACAGGATGCAAGTGCAATATATCAATGCAAATGCCAATGACCATCTTCTAATGTCTCCATGAATATGAGGCAGTAGGTCGGAACCATCCATACACAGTGTATAAATCAGAGCTTAACGAGCCCTAACGAGCCCTAACGATCCTATAAGCCCTTGATTAGAGGTTGATTATCAGGACGGCGAGCCAATGCAAATGGCTGTTTACCACTGGCCTTTGGCTGTGTGTGTGTGTGCGTGTGTGTGTGTGTGTGTGTGTGTGTGTGTGTGTGTATAAAGAAGAGAGTCAAGTGAATCTGTGTGTGTGCTTTTTGCTGTGTGTGTGGTTGGGTGTGCTTGTGTGTGAGCCTTCGGGGATGAGGTGCAGACTTTGGGTGAAAATGTGTTTCCAATCCACCAGGCTTTGAGCAGGAAACAAAAGGGGAATTGCAGTCACCCGTGAAGCAAAACAGACACACTCTCTCTCTTTCTCTCTCTTTCTCTCTCTCTCTCTCTCTCTCTCTCTCTCTCTCTCTCTCTCTCTCTCTTCTTCTCCACCTTGCTGCTATTTGCCGAAAAAACAGTGATCCATTGCCTTGTCTGAGATCAGGGTGCACAGGTTCACTAAGTGTTCATGGCACTCCCAGCCAAACCAACAAATGCTCAACTGGTCAGTCACTAAGATATACACGTTATCTTGTTGTATTACTATTAGTAACATTTTTTTTTTTTTATTCAAATGAATCTCTTGTCTGATCACTGGCTTCAATATTCATAGAGTAGTTACTGCTCTTTGGATGTGGATCCCTTTTGTCTGGTTTGATATTCTCGATGTGGTAATTAACATTAGTTTGGGTGTTGAGTGCTTGAGTCTGGAAAAAAAAAGAAAGAATAAAAAGCTGTCAGGAAGGCATAATTTGGCTTCATTTTCTAATTGCAGTTGAATTGAACGTTTTAGTGGCTTGTATCTCATTCAAGTTGTTAATTTACATGGCATAGTGAATGTCAAGGTTTGCTCTTCTATAACAAGACTTAGGGGCTGTATTCAAAACCTCCTACTACATACTACTGATGAAAGCAGTATGCAGTATATATACTGTACATACTGCATACTGCATTCATCAGTAGTATGCAGTATGAAACAGTTAAAGTGATGTATTTTGTAGTATATTAGACCAGGCTTTAAACCAGCTATTAAAGCACTGGATAAAAAAATTAACTCGTATCACAGTTGCAATATTATCAAAAAATACAACATTTATTTTTTTGTTCATGTTGTGTTTGTTCACTTTATAAGATACTGCAGGTTTAAACAATTTATTCTAACAGCTCCTGGTGAAGTAAGACAAACAGGATCATCAACGAGTGGAGACGGCAACGGTCTTGTAGTGAACTGTTTAGTTAGAAAATGAGAAAATGTGTGACTCAGCAGCCATGTTGAGATCAAGTTGAGGAAATACTAATACTATTATTATTATTATTATTAAAAACCAAGCACCACCCACCAGCCGGAGCAAAGACGAGGAGGTTCAGAAGTCTAGTTTTCTCTCAGGACACTTGAATTACAATATGCTGAAAGGTTATTATGTTGTTTTTTTCCCAATGATGCCAAAAACATTCTGCCTACTGCAGCTATTAAATCATCTGTGGTTTTAAGGAGACCAGTGAGCTCCTCCAGAGCTAAAGTATATAGGCAGGCTTCACCTCTAGGGCACTAATGATAAAATTATGTCATATCGTGTAAATCTTCCACCAAAAGAAGTTCCATCCCAACTCTATTTTGCAGGTGCACCATCGCCTTAGCGCCACCCAAGACAATTTTGATTGGTTTAAAGAAATAGAAAGAACCCAGAGCATTTCTTTCCTTTAATGCAGAATTTCCCTCAGAGCCAGACCTTTCCCCAGCAGTGACACAGCGCTAAAATGAAGTGTTGAGATACTGTATGTGTGGCTATGCAACACTACTACAGATACCCAAACCTGATCCAGGTGCTTGTGCAGTTAACCGACTGGCATTGCAACCAGCGTTGGAAGAAATCACAAAGGCCCACATACTTATTATAAGCTTAAAGCTTCACTGTGATCCAAAAGCTAGTTTTCCATAGCATTAAATCCTGAAACAACCCAATGTTTGCTCTGTTTGATTGTAACTGGCTCAATACATTCACAACACAACCTTGTTTTTTTCCAATTTAATAAATTCTATCCATGGATTTTCTGTAATTATCAACAGCTCTCGAACAACCTCCGAGTTAAATCACTGAGTCAACGTGGTGTTTGTGATTGGAGGCGAGTGGAAATGTGCGTTAGTGAACAGAGAGGGTGTACCAAATGAAGTATACCTGCAGAATTAATCCTGTTATCACCAATATTCTGCAGTAATAAACCGAGCGTAATTCTGCTCTATTGAATTAAACCTCTTACCTTGGAGTTCCCAACTATCTTTTAATTAAACCTACAGACAAATGCAGAAGCATAAAGTCATGTTTGACTTCCTTTTGGCCAATACGCCACTTAATGTATGAGCACAATTGATCAATATTGTGTCATCAATGAAGACAATTTATATTATATTGTCCGAATGGCACAGCCTCATTTCATGTTTCTTTAGTGTGTGTGTGTGGGTATGTGGCAGATGTGATTTGTTTTTGTGATTGCATTGAAAGGCACACAACTGCATTATTTCCCCCTCAAGTGACATATTTGTAGTCGCTCGTCAAACAACATTTGCGCCTCCAGCAGTGACAAATGTATAAAGCTGTGATTGTGCTGCTCTGGGGATATTTTACCTGTAGCATCTGGCAAACCCACTTGAGAACCTCAAGTGTGTTGATGAGGTGAGACCCCGCCAAGAAAACAGACGTCAAAAACACGTCAAACTAAAATGTGGCGCACTGATATCGAGCTCATACACAAATATAGCTACAGGAAGTACACTGGATTCAAATCAAACTTCTATCCTGCTGCTGTTTTGGGACAGTGTGACAGGAAGTGGTCTGCAGGGAAAGGCAAATGCATTTCTGATAATCTTATGGGAGAAGAAGAATTGACAGCTAATCGTACTTCTTCAGTGTGCATGCGCTACTTGTGCTTGTGTGTGCATGTACGACAAAGAGGAAGACAGATACATACAGAACCACATTTAAAATGAATGATTTAAAAAAAAACATGTGAAACCAAAACCAACTAAAAGTGTTCTTTTACTATGTGTTGCTTCAATTTGTGTCCAAAACTGCTGTATTCACTTATGTGATACACTTGACTTGCACTTTTGCCCCAGGAAACAACAATTTCAAAAATGTATTGGAGACCTTTCTCGGGGGTTCTGGCCCTTTTTTCATCACTCAGTTTTGGACAATCGGTGCTGTTACAGTACAACAGAAATGGGGAATTAACCTTTTGATCTGTTTGTAAATCTTAACATGTAACATCGTAACACTTCATTTTGACTGAAATGACTGAAATTAGCTTATAATCATGGTCCTATAAGATGAATCCTATTGGGTAACTCCAGTCAAAATATCAATTTGCACGAAATAAATCTCCTAATCTCGTATTAGTTTATGAAAATATTAGGTTAACAAAACTGAAATTTGCAAATGACGGTCTGAAGAAGATAATCTTTTTTCAATGTAATGTTATTAAGCTCTACAAATAAAACACTAATCATTTAGTTTGTTGTTTTTCCCATCCAACCCTTTCAAAAGCTTTCAGCCTTTTGTAACCACAGCCGGGTTTAGTCTGGTTTCTCCTACCTTGACTTTCTTTGCTTGCTGCAATTCACAACCTCACTTATTATTATACTCTCTGTGTTGGCCTTTCAACTCCAACAATTTGTTGCCACATTCTCCGTACAGTCTGAGAGCCTTATCTCAAAGGATGGACACGCTAAATTGATGTAGTGGGCAGTCGAGCTGCCCCATTTAATTTTTCTTGGTAATGAGATATCATATCCACACAATTTGTCGCGCAATTACATTGTAAGGAGCGTCGCATAGAAAAGGTCAACAGAGCACAATAAAGAGGAGGAAAAGAAATAATATCAGTGCATT
>CAKAOI010002516.1:5138-26497 GCA_916701655.1 Sebastiscus albofasciatus
GGATTTTGTGCATTTTTTATGTCATTTATGCACACTTTTACGAACTCCTCCTAGAGAATTCATCGGATTCGCGTGAAATTTGGGTGGTATAATCCTCAAACTACTGTGATGCTAAATTGCGAAGGAATTTTTGATCGGACGAACGGTGATGTCGTACGTGAATTTTGAAATTACCCCATGACACAGAAGGCTGTTGTTACTTGCCTTTACCTAGTCCCAGCTGCTCCAAACTTCTCAAGCTTGATAATAGTCCTGGCCTGAAGACAGATACGTGCCACGACAGCGTGTTCCCCGACGTGCGTGTTCCCCAGACGTGCCAGCGTGGGCGAGGGCCCGTTCATCGCTGCTTGCAGCTTTAATATTATTATTATTATTTAGGAGATATGGTCAATTTAATAACTTTCTTCAGCTGTTATATCTGCAGTACCTTATAATACTGTACATGCATTGTACATTTAAATCCCTGGTAGGAACAGTGTTATATTACATGTGTTGTTGGACTGTATAGTGGAATTACATCTAGATTTAAAGATAAGAGCTCTGCCTCAAGGTGTACAGGTGTACATCAACCCTGACTGAACAAGACATCATGCCCAGATACAGGGCAGTGGGCCAACTCATGCAAACAGATGTCACGCTGACACATGTGCCGAAACATATGACCCTTTGACGCGCACGCACCTATGTACATCACTGAAATCTCAGTCACGACATTCCTCATCTCTCGCTGCGGAGAAGGCCATATGGATTTTCTGGCAATAAATCTGGAGCCACATGGTCACGCAACACGTCAGCCATCATCTTACAGAAGGTCTTGTCCGCCTTTATGTTGGAGACACGTTGTTATTAAGGGTTATTATGTGTCACACATCACTTTTTGTGGTATTTTTAACCCCCGAAAAAAAATCTCAGTTTTTGTGGGGAGAACTGGGTGTAATCTGCGTGAAAACACAGAGGGGAGAAATGTGAAGGTCCAGGCATATGGTAGTCGTCAAAAATACATTACTAAACAACGGAGCTGAATGAGGGGGAGAAAACAGATGTGTGTGTTTACAGCATGCATGTCTTTGCATGTCTGTGTAGGGGTGTACGGGCACAACCAGTACTGGTGCTGTGATACATAGCTGTGAGTAACAAGGCTAAAGACGTAAAGAGATGTATTGTGCAACGCTTCCTTCAGGGCAAACATCTTTTAGTGAAATCTAAAGAAAAGAAACTTCCACCTATTGAGCAGGTGTGTTGTGACTAACCTTCCCATCACTGAAAGCTCTCTCTGTTGCTCTAAACGTCCCATACGAATGACACACCACCATCACCACAGACTTAATCCCTCTCGCCATAGCATCACAGCACATTCCATTCACATTCTCCACTACTGAGCTCTCCCCCCTCTTAAAGCGAGGTGTTGAAAGTGATACGCAGAGCCTGTCGAGCATGGGAACTGTGACTGCTACATGTCACGAGCCAGATTTTTCCATGACGGCGCAATATCATCCGTCGGAGAATGTAGGGAACAGAGTGCTGTCGAAATACATCTCTCTCACATGTGCGGCGTCCAACAGTCTCGGTGTCATCATGTCCCCACTTTAGAATTGCGGCGGTCCGACATAAGGGCTTGACAAGATCAGAGTTATGAGCGAGTTGATTCTGATGAATGACACACGGGTCGTAAACCGGAGCCCTGCAGGGAGCTGGCTGCTTTTGCAGCACTCAAAAACACACACAGATGTAGTTGTTGCACGAGACAAACACAACTTCAAAAGGTGGAGCCGTTGCTGATGGGAGAAGAGTTGAAATCAGGCAAGGTCACAAGTTAAAAAGGTCATGCGTAAATAGCAAACAAAGGCTCAGATTAGCAGCAACAACCTACCGTCGGCTTACAGAGGCATGAGACTACAACAAGCTCACATGACTTGGCAGAGACGATCCTTAATGCTTTTAACACACTGTTCTTATTGTCAATGTCTTCTAACGGCATTAGACCCTGTAGAGCTACACTAATTTACTTTTATTATGATTAAACCTTTTAAAATATATATATGCAAACCAAATGTATCTTGTAGGAAGGTAATATTTAGTATAAAGCACAGCAGAGCTCTGTGCCAGCTTCATGTGTGTACATGTGAGCGTGTGTGTATTAACGTCACTCCGTCGGGCTCTGTGCCAAACGGGGGAGAGGTAGCGAGTCAGCCAAGGCCACCGTGTCCCCCACCCTCACATGACCTGGCTGCGTGTCTCAGAAACTTTCCACTGGCCTCCAGGTCAGGCGCCTCTACATGCCCAGCTTTGTATGTTTGGGTGTGTGTGTGCTTGTGCGGGCATGTATATGCATGTGCACATGAATGTGTGTGTGTCACACACATTTGCCTTTGCAGCACACGTTATCATCAATCTGAATGGGATTTGTATCGGTCTTTCTGTTGACATGCGTATCTTTGTATGGCCTTTATGTCCTTTCTCACGTTGATATGTATATACAGTATATGTACTCTGTTTCAGTCCCACGTCTCTCACCTTGCAGCCCTCGCAGGCGTGCACCCCATAGTGGAAGCCCGAGGCCTTGTCCGAGCACACCTTGCACTCCAGGTTGAGGGGACTGAAGCTCTCCTCTGGGCCTGGCTCTGCTCCGCACATCCCCGACGACGGACTGGAGGCCGGGGTCAGGGTGTCTACAGCGAGACCACGAAGAAAGAAAGGACACAACAGAAGAAATTCAAACAAACTGAGACATCCACTTTTTGAAAAATGTTACACCTACTAAAAAAAAACCCGAGTTACTGTACAATTATTTACAAAGGAGAGCAGGTAATAAGTCCTTAGTTGGCAAACTGACAACACTTAAAGGAATAGTTTGGCAATAGTTTAATGTTTGGGGAAATACGCTTCATATTACTTTCTTAACAAGAGTGAGATGAGAAGATTGATACCACACATCCACTATGTCTCAGCAGGACTCACAACAAAGCAACAGCCAGCAGCCAGTTAGCTTAGCATAAGCTAAAGTTGGTTAGCTAACAGTTTTGTTCAGATTTAGCAAACAAGACATAACGTGTTAATTAGTGAGCTTTAGAGGTGGACAGAGCCAGGCTAGCTTTTTCCAGACTTTAAGCTAAGCTAACCGGCTGCTGGCTGTAAGGTTAGTTTTATACTTAGAGTAGTATACAAATACAGGAGTGACAAAGAACTTCTCAGCTAACTCTTGTCAAGAAAGCGAATGGGTTTAAGCATTTTCCCTCAAAATGCCAAACTATTCCCTTAAAGTCACCGGCTCTTCTATATTTTAGTTAAAATTATCAACCCGTACTGTAAGCTAAGATTTGTCTGTCCTGATTATTTTTGACGGGCACCAAGAAGAATATTGAACTATACTAACAGTCACAAGTACAAACAATACACCTTGTCTACAGTAGCCTATATACTGGAAGGGAAAACACTAACAGCATAATATCGTGCAACTGTGGGAAAGATACAGTCTAGCATTAGGGAAATAAACTGTGATGTACTACAGTAACAGCGGCTATAAGAATACCTGGATTTTCTTTATGTTACAAACATCTGTAAAACAAAGAGAACATACTGAACAACCAGTGACAACAAAGGGAAACAAGCTCCTGAGTCTATTGTTGCATATAGCATTATAATGTGGATTGAAAACTAATCTGAACAATATTCATATTGGACGCCTAACAACCAAATTAACCATCACAATGATGGCGTAAACAAGATATCTGTTAAATGGATCAGGATAAATTCATCTTTTTTCCTTGACAGAAACTGAGGGTTCCGGTCAAAGAGGCCGCTGGAGAATATTAGGTAAGGGTCTCCTGCAGACTTTTTAGTTGATGTTTCCATAAAATCACAGGAGACCTGGGTAGTTTTTCAAGTGCTGCTCAGGAATTTGAAGACAACATCATGGAGGAGACACAGAGAGAAAAGAATGGCATCTAATCTTCTGTTATCAGACACACAGTGTTTTACACAGGCCTCTTTAGTGAACTGACATGTGGCACGATGGAGCCAAAAGGTCAGAAGGTCAGTGTTGTACCGTTTTAACATGACTGTTCATATACCCCTGAGGACAATTTCTTCCCTTTCTTCCAACCAAGAGGCCAATCAACTACTCACCCAGCGCAATGGAGCTCTCAGACCCCGAGCCGGTGCTCTGGTACACCGGGAAGTCAAACTCCAGCGTGTCGTCTCCTATGGACTGGGAGATGTCATGAAGATCGTCCATCAGGTCTCCACACAGCGGACTGTCCAGCAGGGAATCCCCGAGTGGGGACGGGGGGCTGAAGAGATCCCCTGCCATGGTGGAGATCAAGCCGAACCCGGGAGGAACAACCCCTCACTCACCAGACTGTGATAAGAGCGGAGAGAGAATCAGAATGAGGACAAAGGGTGATAATGAGACTGGAAATCACAGGCAGACATTAGATTGGTTGGGAGTTTAAAAACGCCCAGCTCTGTTAGGTTTTAGATTGGGTGCAAACTTCTAAGGGATTTTTTTAGTTTGAAGTACAACAAAAACCTGCTGTCCCTGCTGTCATGTTGGCAAAACCATCTAAAAATGTATTATTAACAGTCTCCAGTGTGGATGGATCTGAAAATACTAACCTCACATTTTAGTATGAATCAGTGTTATGATGATTTATTCTGCCAGTCGGTATAAATTTGTCAACGGTCAGAGATTTTGCTTTACCATTAATCCCATTAATATCACTGGCTGTGTTGGACCATTTTGGGCAATGTTTCAAATCAATGACCAGCACTGATTTATGGCAATATTGGATATGATATTGTGATTTTTGCACCAATGTGAAATACTATCTTGATTTTTCAGGAATTTAAATTTCATGCCTTGTTATTTTTTAATAGTTTGTTAATTGATTTTTCCATAAAATTCACAATAATTATCCTTATAGCACATTACTAGTGTGGACAAGGAAAATGATGCTTTTGGAAAATGATGACACGTGTGTCTACTCCGACACAGTCTGGAGTTTTGTGGCACGAGGTTCAATGTTACTTCTTCTCATTTGAACCCTGAAGGTTGAAACCTGACTTTTTTTGTTTGACTCTTTCACGAATAAGCCATGCAACTAATACATATTTTAAGAGCACCAGCAGTAAGTCGTGCATCCCAAGATTTCCCCATCGAGTGCACCACCATCCTTTTTGACTTGCTTGGACTTGGTTGCAGGTATACGATACGATACGATACGCTTTATTGTCCCCGTAAGGACTCAAATGCTGCACACATGATATGACACATGACATATTGTCTTATCATAAAGCTGCCTATACCTCCACACCTTTGCCAAATGTCATGACAGAACAAAGCCAGATCTGTAATGCAGTGGGGACAGGTATACCTCTTGGGCTACTATAACGCCAGAGGTGAGTTCATAATGTGAAGGTGCTTGTTTAATAAGTGAACCATGCCCATAAAGTCAGCAGTGGCGCATTATTCACACAGATTAGATTCCAACCTGTCCAGCCAAAGTACACAACCTGCAGTTAGTTACAAAGCTCTGACTCTGATTTACTGACCAACTCTGATGCTCCAGAGACTTGAAGGAGACTCAGCGAGTACATACTGTGCATCATAGTCACTTTCTCTCTGTTACATTACTTTCAACATGAATAAACGGTCCATTCCACAGCCCCGTCTGTCCTCTCCGAGTGGATCTCAAAGTATGTGGGAGGGAGTTTGGTGGAGCTCCCAGCTGCTAACAGCGGGGTAAAGGACATCTGTTTGAGCCATCCCACAACATCACAGCACCGACGCTCATGTTCTATAACGCTGCCTCCAACTTCCAGTAACACATCGCGACAGATGTTACTGTTGTTCTATAGATTACAGACTACAGATTACAACTTTACAAAGCCCGTAAAACCCCTGTGTGTAAGTGATGATGTGATCGTGAACACACAAGCTGTAGGATAATATACAGAGAGACTTGGCTGTGGGGCCATCACAGAGCTCAATGTAAAGTCTCAGTTTACACAGCTGCATACATCTGTAAGCCCAGCATGGAAGACACATTAGCTAATATGAGATTGTGCAACTTTCCCTGTTGAGAGCCCTGACTTTAAAGTGGTTGAACTAACGGTTGAACACGACAGTTAGGTGAAACGCTCTCTTTATCTGTGCATACAGGCCAGACGGTGCTTGTTCTTGTTTATCTAGTCTTTGGGTTGCAGCATGTCAGGGGACAGGTCTGGACAGTCTGCCAAAGTTGTGTAAAGGGGGAATCTGTGAGTGAAAAGATATTGGTTGGTAGCTAGAGTATATTGTCCCATATAGAGTGCACCGTAGAGACCATAAAGACAGACCGAGTGAAGCAGCTGTTGACTAACTGTTGTCTGTCGAGCCGCTTTGATGCACAACATCTGCCCTCTGGCAGACCGACGGCCCTGCCAGTCGACAACAGTTTCTTCATCAAAGGGCGGATTGTGCAAATGGTTTTTTTTCCCCTCACAACACAATAAACAGCATTTATACCTCAGAGCACTGAGTTCATCCTAAAATGAACCCATCGTTTCCATTCGCATCCCTGGCCGCGGAGAGGTCTTTTCAACATTTCTAGAAACTTAAAAATGAGATGTTTTGAAAGCGCATCATCGTAAGCATATACTGGAAAATAACTATTACGAACCTCATACAGTGTAATCTATCTAAATCTTTGGGTTGTAGGATCCAATCCCAACACAAGATTTCCAGATCTGGTTTTGACAAATTTACAGTATATATTTGAATTTTGTGTGCCCAAGTCAAGTTTATTTATATAGCATATTTCATATACAGAGGCAGCTCAAGGTGCTTTACATAATGATTTTTTTAAAAAAGGTAACTAAGTAAAAAAAAATAAAAGTGCATCAAACTTCTTCTTAAATAAAGAAGATTAAAAAGACAGGTAGTAAGAGTATAAAATAAAATAAATTAATTAAATTAAATTAAATAATAAAAAGACATAGATAAAAAGGCACAATAAAAGTGCAATTTCAGTTCAAAAGCAGTCATGAACATAAAAGACATTTAGCCTCTTTTCTTTCTTTAGCCTGTTTCTAATAGTTGTTACCGTCGGTGCAGATCGGAGATCTTCTGGCAGTTTGTTCCAACAGTGGACGGTGTAATAACTAAATGCAGCTTCGCCATGTTTTGTTCTGACTCTGGGAACAGTTAGCAAACCTGTTCCAGATGACCTGAGAGGCCTGGAGGGCTGGCTTCATATGGAAGAAGTAGGTCAGAAATGTATTTAGGACCTAAATGATTTATACACAAACCAGCAGTAACTTAAAGGTTTTTCTAAATCCTGTTTAGCTGTCGAAGTCTGGCTATATTTTAAGGTGATAATAGGCTGACTTTGTCATGCCTTGATATGGCTGTTATAATTGAGATCTGAATCAATGATAAGATTTCTAAGTTGTTGTTTTTTTACTTAAAAGAAATGGAGTCAAGATGAGCCTCCATTTTTAGACTTTGTTCTTTGTCTTTGGTCATCCAGACATTTATTTAGTCGATGCATTGATGCAGCAAGTCTATTGGAGCATAGTCAGTTGGTGAAAGTGTTAAATAAAGCGGAGTATCGTCTGCATAATAGTGATGTTATTGTTTTGTATGATTCTGCCTAAAGGGACCGTGTAGAGGCTAAAAGGCAGAGGTCCAAGAGTGGAGCCTTGAGGAGCTGCCAATGGAAACACAGTATTCCATTTCTTGTAAATAGGACTTTAACCGATCTAGGACTGAGCCAGGCAGGCCGGCCCAGTTTTCATCACTTTTAAGTGAGAGCAAGGGTGACAACATTTTTGTTTGTCTGATGCTTTGAATTTTATCCCTAAAAACGAAGTAGACTCATTGGCATTTATCACAGAAGTCCGGGGGCTATTGGTGGTGGAGGGTTAGTCAGCCTATCAATTAGAGCTGAAGTAGGCCAGATTGGAGCAAATATGATTCAAAAAAGTGATTTTTATAAAATGGTTGCTATATCGTGACAGTAGTACATGAAACAGGTAAACTGAAAAAAATCATGTTCCTCTGTGTCCTCCGGTGCTCCTAATGGCATCTGCAAGATTTCACAGACCGGAGGAAAACAAGCAGTAAGAGCTGATCTGAGGTCCGCTGTCCATCTGCCGTCTATGAGAACCGGCTGTCAATCACTCACAAACTCCGACCAAACGGTCAAACTAGACAGCGCTGATCAAATATGAATCACAATTATGTTACATTAATGCCTATTTCTCTCCTCAAATTTTGTTGATGATGTCTGAGAAAAAGAATCGTCCAGCATGTCTCACTTCCAGACTATAGAGATGAAGTCTCTTTTTGTAAACGTCATGTATAATCTTGAGTTTCGTTTTGCGCCATTCACGCTCAGCTCTTCTGCTCTCTCTCTTTTCTGGATTTTGACAGCTGCAACATTTCTCTGTTTTGTTTGCCAGGAATTCTTTTAACCCTGTATGGTGCGATAATATCCACGGCCTTCACAGTTTTAGAGTTAAAATGATCTACGAGATCATCGGATGAGTTTGAGGAGTGAGTCGGCAACAAGGAGATAGTTTCCATAAATGTTGCAATAGAATTCTTCTTCTTATTATTATTATTATAGCATTTTCTGACAGTTTCTGATCTAACATGGATGTCAGGGCTACACTGCAAAAATGCAAAGTAATACCAAAAATATCTCATAACACTTGATATAAGACACAATCACCTAACAAGTACAGTAACATTTCAGTGACTTGGTTTTAGACAATGCATCTTAAATATCTTAAGTGACAAAATACTACTTTTGAGCATTACTGGCTCAGTATGACACACAGCTCTTCCTAATATAGGTGAATTATAGCTCAAAAGGAGCTTTCCCAGCTCATTTCAAGATCTATTTTTATCTTGACTTATTACAAGTGAAAACACCTTGTATTCATTGTTTTTTTAAACTTATTTTTAGAGTGGCTTTTTTCCACTGCGCATGTCAAAGAAGATGCAAAGATGATCAGACAGTACAACATCTAAAATCATGATAAACAATGACTCAGCGCCCCGGTACAACAGCAAGATATTAAAATAATGTAAAAACACTGAAAATGATGCCTGTCTACAGTGAAACACATCTGAGAATAAAACAGCTACTCCTCCTCCTCTCTGAGGGCATCAATGTAGCTAAAGGTTCAGTAAGAACAGCTGCTCTATTATCCAAATACAGCCACGTTTCAGTGAGGAATATGAAATCTAATTTATGATTAATAATCAAGTCATTTGTTAGTAAAGACATATTAAATAGTGATCTTACATTTAGCAGTAAGGTGACCAGGTGTTCCACTTCACGAGGGACCGCACAGCATTTTTATCCAGGACAGACGCTTTTCTAAAATCTGGCTTTTATCCGACGGCTGTGAAGAAAGCAGTGAAGGCTGTCACCACCGGGCTGTGTTTGCTGTCAAACAAACTGCGTCCATGCGGGTTGAGTACAGGTTGACCTGTCACCTTCTTTGTGATGCTATGCCGGGGTCAAAGTCACAGACTATGCAGATTTAGGCCAAAAAAAAAAACACAAAGAAAAAGAAATGCAACTACAAGAAATACTACATACAAGTGGGTGAATCCGGTGGAAGGAGATTCTCAGAGAGTTTTTTTGCGAAATTTCCCAGTTATTTTTCAATTTCACACAGGAGGGAATACGACATGACACAGTTCATGAGAGTCTCACAAGAGACGTTTGACTCAATAAGAGATGTGCTGATCTCTGGATGCATTCGGGCATTAAAGCATAGAGATGTTACAAGATAAAGGGGCAGAATAGAAATGTTTATTATTTAAGTTAGATAGACATTATATCTCCTCTCAGCATTGGTAACGTGTCCCACATTGTCCCACACAAACATACTCTTTGTCCCACATTTGATTTGTTGTGATCTGGTCACCCTGCTTAGGGGGTGCAGCTTTTATGGGACAAGCGATGTGGAGGTAGTGGACAGTAGGAGAGCAGCCATGAGGTTTAGTGTACTTACAGTCTGTGTTGAGCACTGACAGCTGCAGAGATCCAAACAGGAATGGGATGACTTGTAGGGTGAGAGAGTCCTGGATCCACATGAGCAGCGAGTGACGCATGAGGAACCAATCACACTGGTGCTAGGACCCCGAGGACGTCAATAACCCAGACCTGCACCTGCACCAATTAGTCCATTCATCAATTAGTTTTTTGCAAGAAAATGTATCATCAACAATTCATATTTTCATGGTTCCAGGATCACAAATGTGAGAATTTGCTGGTTTTCTTACAGTAAATTGAATATTTGGGGCACTGTTTTCAGAAGTTTTATAGACCACATAATCAATGCATTAAAGCTGCAGTAGGCAGTATATTTTTGGCATCATTGGGCAAAAATTCCATAATAACCTTTCAGCATATTGTAATTCAAGTGTTCTGAGAGATAACTAGACTTCTGCTCTTCCTCATGGCTCTGTTTACAGGCTTTAAAAAATCTAATTACAGGTCATTTCATTGAGAGAGAGTTCCTATTGGCTGTGCTCCGGTCATGTGACCGGAACTTGGCGTTCCTTCACCAGATTTCACAATGGCAGCGGCATCACAAACTTTCTCATTTTACAGCTAAACCGTGCACTACAAGATGATTCTGAAAACATTTCAGGGGAGAAATAGGCATTAATATAACATAATATTGATTCATATTTGATCAGCGCTGCCTAGTTTGACCGTTTGGTCGGAGTTCACAAGGGATTGACAGCCGGCTCTCATAGATGGCAGATGGACAGCAGACCTCAGATCAGCTCTTACTGCTTGTTTTCCTCCGGTCTGTGAAATCTTGCAGATGCCGTTAGGAGCATCGGAGGACATAGAGGAATGATTTTTTTCAGGTTACCTGTTTCATGTACTACTGTCACGATACAGCAACCATTTTATAAAAGTAACTTTTTTTATTAAATTATATTATATTTGCTCCAATCTCGCCTACTTCAGCTTTAATCTAGAAAGTAATCATCAGATTAATCCCTAATGAAAGTCATCATTAGTTGTGGCCCAAACTGAATACGGAAAGCTGCACTAACGCAAGTTCTGTTGCCTGTTTCCCCTTTAACGTTGAAAAGATTCAACAAGTGAATGAGCTGGCGGTGACAGCTTTCTACTGAACCCACCTGGTCTGTAACTTGAGAACTTTTTCATTCATATAATATAGCCTTGCTGCAACTACAGGTCAACATCCACCTCTTAACTGAGTTAATTTGACTTTAATTGCCCTTTCATACATGACTCTGGTCCAGCCCATGTTCCCCCATCACCTCAAAGGACATTGTGTTTTAAGTCCCAGAGGAACTGTAATCCCAGACAGCGGGGCTCTATCTTTAGGACACAGGATGAGAGGAAACAGTGAGAGCAAGTCAGCTGCACTCAACAAAAGCATGTTAACAGATGACAACGAGGATACAACACACCCACAATCAGGAGAAAATGTAAACGTACACCCTCCTGAATCAGGATCAGCTGCTTTGACCTTTCTAAGACCTTTTGCAACAAGGTCACCCATGTGCCATGCAGACCATAAATCAGGTACAGAGCAAATCCTAAAACAAACTTACACATCTTGATTGACACTTAAGTTCTGCATTTAACAGAAGGTCATGTTTGCTTGCTCCACAGACGAGGAAGTGGAAATCTATAGTGGGCTGAAGGGGAATTTATGACCACCATAAAGTTCATCTGATTTAAATGAAGCATTTCATGACATCATGATGTGGGTGTGTGCGGTTCATTATAAAAAAAAAGAACAGGTGTGGGCTTGTCAGGAAGTTAAAGTGGGGCTTATTCACCACAGACAGAACAATTGCATGCATTCTTCTTAATGCAGGAATATATGCAGCCAAAGCACATGACAGTAAGATATGTAGTCTTTTTAAGAAAGCCCAAATCCACTTATGCAACATGACTTTCTCCTCAGGCGTCACAACTGTACTCCTGAACAATACAACTTTGTTAAACCCCCCTCAGACAACAGGCAGTAAGCTTAATCACAATTACATAAGAGCAGAGTTTTAAATAGAGGTCATTAAATACCTCAGAGGCTGCTGTCTGCAGCATGTCCAGCTGCTGCTGCTAGTGCTGCCTTCACGGGCGCCTCGGTCCCGGGACTCTCCGCCGCTCCGCCGCTCCGATACCGATCAGCTCTGCTTTAAAACAACTTGATGCGTCGCCTCCCTGCGTGCTGTCAAACATCCGCTCATCCTCCTGCAGGAAATGACGTCGAGACGAACGGCGACGAGGCGCGCACACACACCCCTGACACACCTATGGTTTCAACCAATGGGAAGGCGGGGATTTGAAAACGCACCACCGCGCTACGTTCAGTTTAAGCAGGACGCAATCACTTCCCGGTGGCTCGAGGCGTCACGGGGTCGGTGTGAGCGTGAACCGGGTGAACCGGGAGACGGTGGTGTGTTATTATCTGTCTCAATAAAACACATCTCACTGGCTTTAGTGGCTCTGTCTCGAAGCAGCATTGCTCTTAAAGCATTTACAGTAGAGACGCTGTAAATCACTCGGTGTCATTGAACGTCATCATCAGATATTATAGGACATTAATTACGTAAGCGCTCAAAACCTCAGTTTTTCACAATAAAATGTCAAACAACAGAGACCTACTAGGTTGCCTGTTGAATATTATACATTATATGTAATAGTATCTTTGTATATTATATTATTCTCATATTATTTGTATATGATTTTTGTTTATAGCTTATTTTGTATATTGTATATTGGTAGAAATTTTTTTTTTATTATTCTTATTTTATTCTAACGTTTTTTATCTATTCTTTTGTTATTATACTGTTTAACTTACACCAACAAAACCAAGCAAATTCCTAGTGTATACCTCTTACACATGGCAATAAACACGATTCTGATTCTGATTCTGATTTGGTAGTTACTCCATATTATAAGATATTAATTAGGTAAACGCTCAATAAAACTTGCGTTTTTCACAATAAAATGTCAAAAACCATAGACCTACTGGATTGCCTGTTGAATATTATACATTATATATAATAGTATGTTTGTATGGTAGTTTAGTAGTCTACTCCATATTATAAGATATTAATTAGGTAAGCGCTCAATAAAACTTCCGTTTTTCACAATAAAATGTCAAACAACAGAGACTTACTAGGTTGCCTGTTGAATATTATACATTATATATAATAGCATGTTTTGTATATGGTAGTTTCGTAGCCTGCTCCATATTATAAGATATTAATTAGGTAAACGCTCAATAAAACAACCGTTTTTCACAATAAAATGTCAAACAACAGAGACCTACTAAGTTGCCTGTTGAATATTATACATTATATATAATAGTATGTTATATATGGTAGTTTAGTAGCCTACTCCATATTATAAGATATTAATTAGGTAAACGCTCAATAAAACGACCGCTTTTCACAATAAAATGTCAAAAAACAGAGACGTTATTGGGTTGCCTGTTGAATATTATACATTATACTGTATATAATAGCATGTTTTGTATAATGGTAGTTAAGTAGCCCATATATGTTTAGATCATAGGCTACTGTATATGCAGTGGTGCAATAGTTGGCCTACTACACTTGAATTTGAGGTACTTGTACTTTACTTGAATAAATCAATGTTATGACACTTTATCCTTCTACTTTAGAACATTTCAGGAGTTAAATATTTTAAATATTGTACCTTTTACTCCACTACAATATGCCACATATATTTAACTGCTTTACTTTGCAGATTAAGATTTCACTCACAAACCATAGTTTATAAAATGTGATGCACTGTTATAGATGTGTCAGTAATCCTGCACATGAATGCATCAGTAATCATTCTCTAATAATATACTTTATCATAGTTTAACACTCACAAGAGCCATTTTTCTGAATTTATGAATACTTTTATTTTTAATATTATAAGTTTAAGTTTCAACATAGGGATTTTACTTGTAAGGGAGTATTTCTATATTGCAGTATTCCTACTTTTACTCAAGTAAAGGATCTGAGTATTTCCTCCACCACTGCATATACTGTATATCATATATGTTATAGTATATAAATAACAATGAAACTGGTATAAACTTGTAACAATATTCTTGTGCTCATCCAAAATATTGATATATTACTCTTCCAGATGTTTTCATATTGTAAAGTCATTTATTTTAAATAATAGTGTGAAATTGAAAAGTATGTGTGCAGCAGAGAAGGGTAAGTGTTAGGGTAATGTGTGGTCCTGGACTTTGCCTGTAACCCCTGATTTCATCAGCAGTTAACAAGACTATATTAAATGCACGTTAATAGGGACATGCTCTGCACAACACAGCAGCCTATGAGCCATGTTATCCTATTAATAGACTAATTAGAGGTAGTAATTATTAGGTGCATATTCCTGACATTCCTTTACCGCTAAATTTCGCATAATCCATATCTTGAAAACCCCTTTCTGGTGAATTTTGCTTCTCTTCTTTACATTTATCTCTTAATTATTTGTATAGTTTACCAAAGAAAGTCAACATGGAATAACTGTATTTGCCTGTAGTTTTCTTTGAACCACAATGAACAATTATGTATATTAAATAACATGTTTAAAATGAGCATTTTCCTTTTTTCTTTGCCTCATAGTCTTTATAACTTCTCAATATAAAATGAAGTGTGGCCTGCCAACACCCCCGAGTTAAGCACAACATGTTCTATCTAGCGCCATCTACTGTGTAGTGATGTCTCAGTGCCTCCATCCTGAGGAGGTGAGAGACTTGTCTGGGGGTATTTATCTTTTCCTGCTGACTTCCACAGTAAAGCGAGACAACTAAACTCTTCTGAGGATGCTCAGTGTGTTTTCACACAGACACGTGGGAGGGTGATAATTTATGATTTCTTGCGGGAACCTCGGCACCTGGTCTCTTGTTCCATCTGTGAGGGAAACACAACATGCTCATGTTTTCTGAATTAGAGACGCTCTTCCACACTCTGAAGCTCTGTTAAGTGAAATACACTGTGAACCAGAAAGCAGCTTTGAGCAGGTCTGGGATGCAAACTAGAAACACTCTGAATTTACAGTTCAGCTCAAAGAAAATGGACTCTTTTTTTTGTATATTTTGAATTTTGAAGCTTTAAATTGTTTTCTGTAAATGTGTTTTCCTTTGATCCAGTAAATGAACATCGGCCTATTACATAGAAAAAGAACAAAAAATAAAGACAAATACAAACATTCTTCTAAATAGATCGATACAGCACATCTCCATGTTAAAGCCTGAGCTACAGAGGCATACTTCTGAGGTATAATGAGCTCATTATAAGGATTGCAAAATAAATTAAACAGCTAGATATTTACTACTGTACCTCAGTAGACACTGAAAGGATCAGACTCCAGTCATTGTTTGTTCTTCTATTATTTCTTACCCAGTCTTTATTTATTTATTAAGGAAACAGTACAAAGTTAAAGAAACTCATGATGCTGAAAATGGTACTTTCTAAAACCGCTTGCACTTTTCCATACTATCTACCTGCGTTACTGTAAAGTAAGATTGTGATTTGGCACCACTCACCCATTTGTCGTGCTCATAGTGAACCAGAGTGTCAGTTTATCCCTAAAGTAGAAAGATGCCACGTGTGCTCCTGTGATGTACTGCTGCCCTCCAGGGAAGGCAGTAGGTTGTATAGTTAGCTCCTGATGGGGTAAAATCACAACCCTGAAACCACACAACCTACTACCTCACCCTGTACGAACACCATGAGTCACCCAGGTCGCTGGGCAAGGAGAACATCTGGATCTGAAGGTTCATCTGGTCACTGTGTAAATGACTGCCACAACTACTGTGTTGCTGTTACGTGAATACGGCGAGATTAGTGATAATAACAGAGTTCAAATGATACATTATTCAAATATCAGCTAATGGAGCCATTTTCTTAAAACATTTGTAATTATAATAAACACATTTGAAGTAACAGACTCCTAAACTTACATTTAAAAAACAAAAAAAGTTGAAAATTCCTCAAATTGTCTATAATTCACAAATACACTCTAATGACGGGCAGGTAATCAGAACGGACAGCTTTACACGTTGAATGTACAGTACAAGAAATGAGGAAAATCATCCACACACCACGTTGCAGCACCTATTTGATCTACCTCTTAATTGTATGAAAACGTTCATCTCTTACATCGTTCTCTTATTAATCTCTAACATTACATATATATATACGTACATACTGTATATATATATAAAAAGGATTAGCAGTGGTGAAGTTGTATTTTCCTTTGTGACAATGCCAACAATGATGATGATGATGATGATGATGAAGCCATCACAGTCGCTTCAGGAAAGACAGTAAGTTGTATAGTCATCTGACAGCTTGGGAATGACCCTAAAACTATACAACCTACTACCTCACCCCAAAGGACAGTTTATCTCCTGCAGGAAGTCTCTGATGTCACACTGCTGATGGTCGACCTGCTGGAAACACAAACTCTAAACCACAAAAAGCCCCTCTGACATAAGTTATAAGTCATAAAAAAAGACCTACTCTTTTTTTTGTGGGCTGAAATATGAAATACATTTCCACTGATGAAGACTGAGTTGCAGTTGGAAGCTCAGAAACAGCTACCCAGTGGGCCTTTGAGTTGAGATTATCTTGTCAAGATTAAACCTACATGCTCATGTATTACTGTATTCTACATTTTGTTATGTTAGTTTGAAACACACGGGAGAGATTTAATAACTTTCAAAGTAACTGAAGAAATTAAAAACGAATCCATTTTATTAATTTTTTATTTTCTATTTATTCTTTATTTTTAATTTATTTTAATTCTTTTAATTTATTTTAATCATTTTTTTTAATCTAAGGCCCTATTCGCTGAGGACTAGTATTACCTAGGGACTTCTGGTCATTTGTAATAATTGCGTAGGTTTGTGATGTTAATCTTGTGCGAATCTGCGTTATTTTGCAAGTAAAAATTCTACCACAGATTTCCTACCATATTTCGTGATAATATTTGTCCCGTATCGGTATCGTGGCAATTTTGGGTCTTTTTTTTTTTTTTTTTTTTTTACTGGTCAAGAATTATGGAGGCTGTGTTGGCAATTAGAAATGAAAGTTTTGACAGCATTTGCGTGGGCACCAGAGCAAGAGGTCTATGTGAGTATTATATAAACATAAATAGGCCTATATAATATATTGACATTAAATATAAATATTATATAGTATAATATGTTTAATATAATCAGATGTTACACAGAGCATTTACCCAGGACATAATGTCAATAAGTTAGAGTAGAATACAGACTTCCCTTCTCCTGTGTGAATGACACATTTTTATTTGTCTTTTATTGAATAGTCTATGTACAATATTATTTTTAAATTACTTAACCTAATGTAAGTAGTGTTCATTGTATTAATGAAATTGATGTTTGTTTTTATTACTTTTATAATTACGTTTTATTGCTTTCTATATTCGCAGGAAATCCCATTAGATGTGAGAGTAGAGTGAACTGTGCGTCTAACCGTGTGTCATAAACTGAGATTATGTCTTCGTGCCTTAATTGTAGCAAAACCAAAGAAAGCTGTCAGAATACTTCCTGAATGTCACTTAAGCTTGACAGGTCGCCTCCTCTCTGCGGCGACTCGCCTCCTCTCAGGTTTCCTCGGCCTGATGGAGACAAATGAGAGGAGAGAGTGAGCTGCTGCTGCCAAGTGTCCAAAGGTCACACTTTCACCTCTTGTCTTACACATGAGTCACATAACGACAGCGCTCCGGTGCGCACGTGAACCTGCGCGGTCGCATACGTCATACACAAACAAACATGGAGAGCGGTATCGGCAGGAGGAGCAGGAGTATCTGTACCTATTGGAGTGTTTTGTGGGTAAACACTTGCACCTGAACACACAGAGAGTGAAAGTGTCTTCTAGCTGTGAGGATCTTGTTTGGTAATCTTGTTACCAGGTTGCTTCTTAAGTGAACAAACACACACACACACAGTGGATAAACTCCACCATTAAAAACTAGTCAGATAAATCATCTGAATAATCTCTCATGTATGTGACAGGACATCTGGGTGCAGATGAGAATAAATCTGAATGTCTGTGTGTGTGTGTGTGTGTGTCTGAAAGGTCACACAGACAGGTTGTGGTTGTCTCAGGGAGTTTCCTGAGTGAGACAGGAGAGGCTGCGGCTCCGCTGCGGTTTCCCCCTCGAGCTGGGGGAGCAACGGGTGGGGGGGGGGACGTGAGGTGGGGTCCAACTTATAAAAAGTGAGTCACTGCCTTAACTCCTCACACGCACGCACACACCAGTCTGTTCACCTGTTTTTTTATTGCAGGTCGGTTATCCCATAAATGCCATACAAATCTCTACATGAGCTACTTAACGTCCGAGACTGCATCCCGCTCCGTCGTGTGCTGCGGATGTGTGTAAGTACAAGGTGTCAGGGTTTAGATGGGCCTTTTATTTAAAGGGTCCGTTTGGGCAAATTTCAGAAAAACATATTTTCTTGTCCACCTCTGGGGCTATCTAGTCATACAGATGGTTATTTGTGCAGATTCTGAAATATCTGAGATTTCTCCCTCCATCCTAACACAATGGAGGTGTGTTGTACTTCTTTTTGGTGCACACCGCATTTAAAAAAAATCAGATTTTTCCAGAAAAAGTGTCTGTTTCTCTGGACATGAACGGATTAAATTGGAACGTCTTCCTCCCAAAGAAATAGTCTCTACAAAACCTACTGACAGCTCGTTATGTGGATCATCCAGAGTAACAATGTTTCACTGCTGTGAGCCCTCCACACTAAACAGGCCTTCCTGACAGCACACATTTTGACTCGTCATAATAGGAAAAGCACAAGTGTTACTAATAACATCAAGGATTGCTCTGTTCTATTCAAGTGTTTCAGCGAGAGTGACAGCGCGATACCAGGAATCTGAAATCAAAGCAGCTAAAAGGAATTTTATTATTTACACCTGTTACACCTTTTCCTCCCGTGAACGGTGAAAATACTCCGACATTGTACCGAGGTGGAGGCAGAAATCTCAGATGTAGGCAGGTATCTCCATCTGTAAGGCTAGAAACTACTAGAGAGAAGCCAGAAATGATGTTTCTTGTCATTTCTAAGAGTTACTAAAGTCAGATTTTTAACTAAGAGGGTTAAATTAATCCTGTAAAAATGATTTAAATGAATATATTTAAAACAAAATGTGGTTCAGAGAGAATTAACATATTGATGCACTCCAAAGCCACCTGTATCCATTAAATATAATGGTAGTATTAAGTAATGAGAGGTGTAGCTGAGGAACACCCTGCAGCCATGAACTCGCGTGCATCTTTCCAAAAAAGAACGCTCGTCAAAACGTTTTGGACACATGGCGCCGTAAAACTGTAAAACCGTGTTAAACTGTCAGGCGTGATCCTTGAAATGATTTGAGATTAACCACGCGGCTCTTTTGAAGTGAGCGGACCCCGTGGGCCTGGAGGATTGACATAAAACTGTCAAATCAGCGAATGTAAATCAAAAGAAATTGTTTTTTGGGTGTTTTTTATTTTTGTCATTTTAGCTTTTCTGTAACGGCGCGATCGCTCACGTCACGGGAGAAGTTGAAGGTAAAAACAAAACGACTTCAGACGGAAACTTGAATCAAACTTGAGACCAAAGTGCATCTTGTTTTAGTGGGCTTGAAAGGAGTAAAAGCAGAAACTGAGCAGCACCCTCGCTGTGTGAAGGAGAACCTGTCTCTCTGCCTGCAGTTGACCAGAACCACCAACAGGTGTCATGTCTGCCCAACTACCCAGGGAGAGTGTGTGTGCAGAGCCGAGGAGGACTCCCGTGACAATGAGGCCTTTGTGCAGTTCCGGGTGCCAGCCGGTGTGCCCTCGTGTACTGTTTCCCTCTAATCTTCATTTGACCTTTAGGCTGACGGCTTTTCTTTCCCCTTTTTCCCCGACTAATTTCCTTTGAGGAGATTATCTTTGAGCCGCACCACAGACTTACTGATTCAGATGACATGACACACACGGTTTTGATGGGACGCTCGCGTCGCTCGCCGCCACGGTCGCCGCTGTGTTGCTGGGAACAATGCGAAGTCGGAGTGCGTTCGATAAACTAACGACAAAACTGTGTTGATTGTGTTGTGTGGCTGCAGGCCGCTGAAAGAGGGAAGCAAAGGATGCATGCTCCCAGCTACAGACCTGACTGCTGTGTGATGGCATACACACACACACACACACACACATACACACTGTTAAATGCGTCATTAAGTCTGAAGTAAATGTATACTTAGATCAAATAAAAATGTATTTGAAAATTTAGAAAATGAATAAAATCTTGAAACTAACCTCGACACTGAAGTCTGATCAGGAAATCAAGTCGTTCCCAAATAATGAGCCTGCAAATAAAAGAGAAAAACAGACACGTAAATATATATTTATACTCACACACATCCACGTCTACACACACACACGCACAATACTGTGCAGATATATTCACAAAACACACACACACACACCAAGGTGTCCATGTAGCCCTCAGGTCATAAAGCTGCCAAGCAGCTACTAGACTGTATCATTAAGGCTGATGTAACATATGTTAGAGTGATCATGGTTCACAATACTGCAGCTGAATTTAGCCGGGATAACTGTATTACCGTACAGTGGCCGGCTTTAGATTCATCTCTAGGAAAAGCATTCGCTTCTGAAAATGACCAGCAGGAATTATATCACTGCTCACTGGTATTTATTACAAAGAAAAAAAAATGTATTTAGATCTTCTGTAATTATTCATTTCTATTTTTATATATATATATAATCGAATTGTAATTTCTAAAAATAAAATGCTGAATTTTCAAAAGTGCTTAATATGTTGAAAATAAATAAGGCTAGAATGAAAGAAATAAAAAAGCATAAATATATATATATTTTTAATATATTTTTAAAATTCTTTTTATAGTTGCAAATAATTTTAAACATATAATGCAATGTTACACATTATATAAATAGATATTACAGGTCCCCCACATCTCACACACACACACACACACACACACACACACACACACACACACACAATGCAGTGTCAAAGTGAAAGTCATTTTAGAAAAAGTATTTTATCTATTATAAAGCATAATTAAATACATTAATTCAATCACTATATATAAAAATATATTGCGTGTATTGTAACAATGAATTACGTACGTATTTTTCCACGAGAAAAAAACTAAAAAAAATCGATCAACAGCCGAGTTTATTTGAGAAAATACAATGATGCAAAAGAAATATTAAAAAAAATCTCTTTTTTAATTTAACAATTCAATTTTAGAAACCAAATATATATATATATGTGTGTGT
>CAKAOI010002516.1:26517-72973 GCA_916701655.1 Sebastiscus albofasciatus
AGAGATGTTAGATTTTCACACAAAAACTTTTGTTTCTGCTTGATTTAAATTCTCCCTACAAACCTCATGGCTTCTCTCTCTCTCTCTCACACACACACACACACACACACACTGAAACAAGAGGAGGTGTAACTGAAATGTAACCAAAAGTAAAAAAAAAAAAAAACACCCCAAATACATCTCATCTCTCATTTCCCTTCGTATTTGCTGCTTAACAAATTAAAAGCTGCTTTTTATGCCAAATAGCTGAAGCGCCAGCGATAAAGAGAGAGCTGTGTCTCCAGCTCTAAAACTGACATGCTCCTTTTGGCTGAGAGTGCTCTGAAGAATAATCTATATTAGTCTGTGTGTGCCTTTTAAAATGTCTACTTTTCACTGCAAGTGTGTGTGTGTGTGTGTGCCTCAAATGCACCTATGTGTGTTTGAGTAAGACTGTGTGGCCATCTGTAGTGCGTGCATTGTGTGTGTGTGTGTGTGTGTGTGTGTGTGTGTGTGTATGTGTGTGTGTGTGTGTGCGTGCGTGCGTGTGAATGCTCAGAGGAGGAGGCTGTGCCCTGCACTCCTTGGGAGAGGCGTGGGAACCCCATTCATCTTAGGAGCCAGGGTTCATTGTGGGGTACATAGCATCAAATGTGTCTGGGTGTTTGCCTCTGTGTGTGTGTGTGTGTGTGTGTGTGTGTGTGTGTGTGTGTGTGTGTGTGCGTCCTGCGTGTCTGGGACGAGACGTGGCGTGATGGTCTTTCACATTCCCTTCAGTTTTGCTGTTTTCTAACATTCTGTAATAAATCATACGCCTTTCTTTAGAAACCAGACACGCACATTCAATGTTGAGGCAAAATACGCAATTTTTTTACATCACCTTGTTCAATTTAAAAAAACACAAAGTAGGGCTCCTCGGTGGTGCATCATTTAAAATGTAAAGGTGATATAGATTTAAGCTCAGGAAACCAGTGCACTGTGTAAAATCTTGCAACTGATTGCCAGTTTTGTGTGAAAATATATCTATTTTTTGATGAATTCCAAGGTCAAAGCGGGTTTGTTTTCCTCGTCTTCTCGGGGTGAAATATTCTTTAAGACCGCCGATATTTTGAGGAAATAAAGTGCGTGACTTTGTGGTTCTTCATGACATAAATATAAATATAAATATAAATATAATGTAAGTATGCAGAGGACACATGAAACATGAAACCTGTCCATGTCAGAGGGTAAACGCTTTAAAACATTTTTGATGTTTTCCAAAAAACTTAATGAAACGATCGCCAGGTTCCGAGTTGTGTAACGTGTATTAGAGCGTGTTTCTCCACGTTTCCCCTCAGGGCGTTTGGTTGTGAAAAGCAACACGACTCGCCGCAAATATTTCCTTTTTATTTCTCCAGCGTGTGTGTAGAAAGGAAAGAAATAGAAAAGAAAAGCAAAGAGAAATCTGAAAAAAAAAAAAACAATCGTATCCTTCATTTGATTTGCACTGCAGTATTTACTGCTGCACCTCGTGAGCCCATTGGTGCTCAGCGATGACGCGTCTCCTTCTCCAAGCACTGACGTACTAACTCGTGAGTTCACCGGGCCGAGGGGGTCTCAGAAGAGGGGTTTCGGACGCACCGACTGCGGCGAGCGAAGTTTCCTGCCGACGTGACTGGCGGCGGGGCTCGCGCCAGGCCCTGCGGTGCGAGAGTGGCAGATGAATAGGCCTGTCAAACGTAGGACGTAGGTGGGATGACTACAGCTATCTGTGATGAGTCACGCTGCCTCCACTCCTACCTTTCGGTCATGGTAGACTCGGATGTGCTGAGGTGTTCACACATGAAGCCATATCGACAGGCTATGTGGACAAAAAAAAAAAGTAAGAATTTTCAATTAGAAGCTTGTTAAAAAAAAAAGTGATTTATGTGCGATAATTAAAAGAAGCCACACTAGAAGGCATCAGCGAGGGGTGTGGCACCTTGAGGTTGTTAATTAATGTGGAAAATATGATATAATACAGACAAAATTAGAGCTGATATTCTTCCTGAGGGATGAAGCAGGTGTGATACTAATATTAATGACGATGCAACTTGTATAAATTCTTTCTCTAAAGCACTCCGCTCTATTCCGGCTCAATTACACAACCCAAATGCTGTGTATGTAGGTTACATGGCTTTGGATTTAATTGAGTCTTCAAAGCGTATAATCGAACTAAAGAGAAATGTCTACAGCTTACTGCCTCGAAGCATTTTTTTCTTGTTTATGTAAAGGAAAATTAAAAAAAAAGGAAAAGGAAAAGGAGCGCTTTATATTTGAGCCACATTAGTTATAAAGCATAATAACAGGTATGTCCGAAAGGCCTGTTCGAGCTGTATCAAAGCTACTGTACGTGTGGCCACGTGTCACCAACCATCCGTTTTCAAATGTTTAACCTTTTATTTACAAAGCAGGAACATTGCACGTATTCACTGAGACGAGGCTTTAATGAGAGAACTCGTGAGAATCGGCGTTAATAGTTTTCTGATAGCTAACCAGGAGAGAAAAGGGGAGAGAGACACAGAGAGAGAGAGGGAGAGAGAGGGAGCGTTCTGGTGTGGCTCGGCCTTGTGTAGCAGGCCTTGCCTGGCCCTCGGCCCAACATTACAGCACTAGTCCCTCTCTGCTCCCTCCAAAACCGTCTCTCTTTCACACGCACAAAAGGCCGACCTGGGGTGCAAAACTGCAGGTAGGAAACGCACCAGAGGAGAGATTAGCTCCGTTTCGTCTGAAATTCAAAGCCCGTGCCACGTTTCGCCCCCTGGTTTGCCTATATTTAGTTAAGCCTCCTCTCTCCGGATAGTCGTGTTGCCCTGAAGGAAACAACACCCAGACTTTAAACACACAAACTCGGAGATCGGGTCAACCGCAGTCGCGCTGTGGCGTTTGTTCGTCTTTTGTGTGTCATCGTTTTTTGTCAAAAGGAAAGCATGTGTGCATGCTTCATACACACACATTACATGCACACACACACATTTACCTCCACACCCACCCACACACACACACACACACACACTCTTTGACTTACCCAGAGACTTTGTAGGCAACTGGCACACACACCGCGGTCGTCAGCTATCCGGGGGTGAAGCGCCGAAATCTCCGCCGTTCATTGTGCCGGATCCCTCTGGAGCTGCACGCTGTATGTCCACATATCCTCTCTGTGGAGAAGGGCAGAGAAGGAGCTCCGATTCAGTCACACAGCTCTGCACTCCCTGCAAGGAGTAGGCGGGCACGCCAAGCGAGAGACCCATTCAGAGTCCCAGAAAGTGCCAGCCTCCCTGTCTGCCTCGCCGCCTCGTCTATGTGTCTGTCTGCCCCTCTGTCTGGGTTCTACCCTGTCAATCTGGCCCCCTTACCCTAAACTCGTCTCCCAGCCTCGGATAACCTGCCCAACCTCAGCTAACTGCCTTCTAATATTTACAAACCGGCTCCCCTCGCTCTCCCCTGTCTGCCACCTCCTAGTCTGAGACTGTCAGGACCCGCCACAATAAGGAGGCCATGTGGGTTTCCCATGGAGTCGCGTGTTCCTCCCGTCTGGCAGCTAACAAGGCTTTGAATGAGGAATGTTAGCAAACAGAGCCGCTGAATGTCGGGTGAATGCTAAGCCAGGCAGCCAGTCAGATCGCAGCACCGGCCCGGGCATATGAATAATGCAGAAGACTCGACAGGGAGGAGAGGAGGCGATGCTCCGCCTCCCGCTGCCCCTTCCAAACTCCACCCGCCCCTCCTTCTTTTCCCCCGCTCCAAACTCAAATGCCTTCACGGGAGCAAGAGAGCAGAGAGTGGGAGGGTGGGAGGGTGTGGGGGGGGAGAGAGAGAGAGGATTCAAGATCTCTCTCTGCTCATGCAACACAAAAAAAAAGTCCTGCAAGAGAAGAATAGTTACACATGCACACACATGTTATTACTACAAATCACTTCTTAAAACATGCCACTTTTCTTTCCTGTCGTTGGGAACTATCTCACTCTTTTTTGGCTTTTTGTGTCTTTTGTTTGGAATTGGCACCTGTCCCAGAAAAAAGCCCCGTCCCTGCTCCGCCCTCCTGCTCCCCTTTCACTGGAGACTGCCCACGAGAGAGAGAGAGAGAGAGAGAGAGAGAAGGAGAGAGAAGGAGAGAGACAGGGAGAGAGCGTGAGGAAGCGAGGGTGGGGCAGAGAACCCAAAAGAGGGAGAGGTCTAGAGATGGAAAGGGTGAGGAAGGAGGAGGGCAGAGGAGATAAGAGCACAGCAAAATACATGAGAATAATCGCCCGATGAAATCAAGATACATGCACAGGTAACACCAAATCGAGCAGCTGGTCGAACAACGTGCTAAAAACAAAACTGCTGTCTCCGTCCTCGGCTTCAGGGGAGGACTCACGAGGAAAGGAAGCATGGCGAGCAATCGAGGGAGCACGTGCTCGAAAAAAAGCCTTCGCATCACGGGTAGAGCACGAACCCAAAAAACACTGATTCTCTCCCCGTCCAGTTTAACTCTAACAGACAACAACCCAGAAGCAGTAAAAAAAAAACTGACCAAATGTGCATCGGCGCCCCGCGAAGTGAAGAAAACAGGAGGTCCCCGGAAAAAACGTCTTCGCAAATGGCGTTGGCGATGTCGAAGTAGGAGTAAAGCGAAGCCACTTGTTGCATGATATTGAGGAGCAGATCTTGCAGAGAGAAGCGAGAGCAGGCAGGGGGTTAAAATCCTGGGACTGGGAGTAGTAAAAAATCCCTCCCTCTTTTGGCACAGCCGAGCTAAAGGGGAGGGCCCGCCTGTAGAAATAGCAGCAGAGCGTTTTTCCCCTCTTTTTTTTTTTTTTTTTCTCAGAGCTGCAGCGTCCTAGTCTACCCTCTTGCATGTGGTCGGGACCCAGGGAGAGAGGAGGAGGAGGAGGAGAGCGATGGATAGAAAAAGAAGCGAGAGCCCGAGAGGGGAGGGGAGGGGGCGAGAGAGGGAGGGCAGAAGAGCTGTGAGTGGAGGAGAACGGGCTCAGCTGATGATGAAACAGGGACGTGTGGGAGTGCGTGCGCACTACGCGTTTTCATCACTGGCCCGGCGCGACGTGCGCGTGCATGAGGCGGGGTGGGGAGCGTGGTGGTGGAGGGGGGGGGGGGGTTTGAGGAGAGTCACAGCAAACACACTCTCAAATGATTAAAGGATTCTGGGACAACACCTAACTTTGACATTCATCTTCTCATTTCAGAGAGTTTACTATCAGACGTTTGTCTCTGACCTACATGTCCTTTATCACTAAACTTCAACGGCGTCCCCTTAATAAAAGGCCCGAAAAAAGAACGTCTGGCGTGATCGCCGCTGAATATCGTCTTGATTACTGACTCTTGTTCTCCGACCACAGACATGTTAATGAGTTGAAAAGCTACATTGACTGTTCTGGCAGCCGCTCGGAGTCAGATAAGCACCTGGGTGCGACTGCCCTGCCACGATTGCAACAGCGAAACTGGTGCTGTAAAATCCTGTGATATTTACCGCAGTGCGCCCGCCATGTGCCATTTACTAGGCCACCCTCGCCCTTGCTGTGCGATGTGCGGCGGCAGCGGCGGCGGTCCCCGCGTGCGGATAAAGGAGAGGAGAAATGTCGGGCAGTAAACGAACGATAAAATGGACTCTGCTGATGACTCTGCTCGTGTCCTGCACCCTCCTTCCCTCTCCGCCTCCCCCCCCTCCGGTGTCCAGCCTATTCTGTCTCCCACCCTTTCTTGTCCTTTCAGTAGCACTGTTGTAGCCTACAGTAATAAACAGCGCTGCTCTGAGCAGCTAGTGTTAATTTAAGCCTGCATGAGGAGGACCCTGCTGTCTTTCTCCCCCCCTCTACCCCACCCCGTCTCATGCACACCTACCAACCTCCGCATCAGCCTGCTGAAGGTTATTCACACCCGTCCGGTTTCCACCCCGACTTCCCCTCCCCGAAAAAACTTCTCTGTGGCCAAAACGCTGTAATGCCCTTTAGCTGTTTGCAACAGATTCCCCCGCGGCAGAAAAACAACTTCCTCTCTTTTTTGGACGCCATTCCCCTCCCCTCCAGTTCTTCTCTTTCCCAAAAGAAACCCAGAACTCAGCACAGGCAACATTTTTTTTTTCCCCTCCTCTCTCCCCAAAGTAGCAGCCGCACAAAAGAGAGGGGAAAAAGGGAAAACTGTCCAAAAAAACGACGGATCTCACATCATGGAGCACAGCTAGCTGCTCTTGATTTCAATCTGTGTTGCAGTCTAAAGGGGGAATGGCGCACATTGAAACAAATAAGAGGTGGGGAAACCTCCTTATATGTGAGCCGTTTTCTCGTTACGTGTGTGTTTCTGAGAAGACGACGAAGACCAGAGAGCGAGTGTGAGCGATTGAACAGCGAACTAATATGGCCGCTTGGTTAGTTGCAGTGTCTCCTACCTCCTCACTCTCAGTCCTGGAAGCTGAAAGAAAAGGCGTTACGCTGCTGTGTGTGTTTTCTACCTCAGAGGACGGACCCAGAGAGAGACAGAGAGAGAGAGAGAGTGCACTTGTCTTGCCTAACTCTCCTCAGCTTTCCACACTCTAAAAACTCCCTGTGTTCTGCGTCTTGCTGCACCATCCGCATATCACAAACACACACAACGCTACGGACGCGAAAAAACTTCCAGTCAAGAAAAAACGAGCACGAAAGAGACAGAAATCAGGTCACTACGGGGTTCAACCAGAGGCAACCGTTGATTTCACTGCACTTTATCAAGATATAAAGTCACTCTTGATGAAAAAACACCAAAACAGTCATCGGATTGAACCCCGTGACGTCACATCTCGCCACATCTCTGAACCAATCACAGTCGCTGCAAGCACAAAACGCCACAACAACTGCATGCTGAATATGAATCAAACAAACTGTAAACAAATGCATGTTTCATTGGCGATTTGAAGAGTCACTTAGAGCCTCCTCTGTCTATCTGAGACGCTGTCTCTGCTAGTCAGTTGTTTACCATCTAACATGTGGCAGGAATTCAAAAAACTTGGCAGGGCCTGTTGCACCGTACGTCGTGGAGAGTTCACTTGAGGATACGACTCTGGTTTTGGCTCAGCTGCCAACTTCTGACACTGTAGCCCTCTGCGCGGCCTCGCCCCTGCAGGAGCGGCCTGCGTAATGCTGCCATTGATGAAACTCCAATATTAACAACCTCATTTATGACACCTTCCAAGAGTCCACAACCACAACTTCTTTTTTTTCATCAACCCCCCCTAACTTCACCTCCAGGTTAAATCCAAAACTGTGCTTTTTTACATCCATGGTCAGTGTGTCAAAGCATTGTTGATATTTGATAAGTCACATATTAAAGCTCTCCATATCTGAAACACAGGAGGTGAAGAGAGAGGAGAAGCTGCAGCAGAGTGATTAGCTTTTTACCACACCGGCTTTAAATACGAAACACTATCAAATAAACCGACCGCAGTGAAATGTGTCAATGATGCACAACTCATGTTGCATGGTGGCAACATGGCAGTGAATGTCTCCCAGTCAAAATGACTTATAGTTCATGAGCTGAAACAATGGAGTTGTTGATCCAGTGGTCTTATCAGACCCCCGGCACCTTCGCATCCTTATGAATCATCCCGCGGATCCGCCGCGACAAACACACCGCCGATTCACAGATTCAATTTATAGCACACAAACACACACACAGCGCTCGGTGCTGCGCTGCCCTGGGACATGCTGAATATGAGACACAATATTTTTAATAACACTCTATGGCAAAAAAAATACAAATATAGGCAAATCACAACATGAATTAAATAACAAATGATACGTTTCTTATAGGAAGTTGAACAGATTACAACCAGCAGCCAACCAGCAGCGCTCTCTTAGAGGAAATTCATCATTAGACACCAAAAAAATAAAAAATTTCTGCATCAAAAATGCTATTTCTTCAATGTAATATCTGTAGTTTTTAGTCAGCGATTAATCAAATGTATTTAAATAAGTAGAACCCCCTGGGAAGGCCAGTAAAGAGAGACGTGACCCTGTCCGCGGTTCTGTGAATACGTGACTTATTGCATTTAAAATGACAAACTTCAGGCCTTTTTTCTTTTTTACAAGCTTAAGACGTGAACGGTAATAACTCACACGTATAACCCCGGTTGTATTTCCACCTTAGAAGTCACAGCCATCTATACGTTCACACTCCAGCGAACACACACGCTTCCTCCTCTCTTCGGTGACCAGTGCGGCGCGCCCCGCTCCCTCTACGAGGTGGTCTGCTGAGGGGGCCCCTCGGCAGCACGTGCCTTGACAACTTCTCTATTACAGCCGTGACCCCTGAGGTCAGTCTCTGAAGGGTTGTGAACAAAGGCCACGACCCCGGGGTCAGAAGTGGAACGCCGGGGGCAGGCCGGGGCCCCGCCGCAAAGGGAGCGTGCTGTTTGCTTTGAAAGGTAAGGATCACTAACACAGAGGCCTAATAAGGATTAAGGGGCCATCCCCTTTGGGATGTCACTCTGGGGCCTCATACATCAGTCTCTATTAACCTCCGTGACCCCCGGCGGCCATTACGGGGCCACGGGTCACAGTCGCTCGCGCCGCGGAGCTATAAAACCTAACGCCGTGTGCAACTTTAGGTACACAGAGGTGTTGCTGAGTACACGGACAAATTGTTGTAAGAGGTAAAGGCCTTGTCACACACACAGGACACACACGCCGCTCCAGGCTGCTCTCATCTTCTTCAAGTAGGAGGCAGATTTACGTTTTTTAATGAAGATACTTAACTAAAAGTCATCAGGTTATCTGTCTCAGCATTAAAACAAAAGCCTGATGGGTCTTTAAAAATAATAAATCATGTGAAAGGAATATGATTTCTTTTTTTCACATTGATAAAGAGCCAGAGGGAGTTTGGTAAAACTTCGATAAAAGCAGGCGAGCAAGAACCGAGAGGCAGAATCACAAAATGGAGGACAGGAGGAGACAACATGGCGGCCCGGCCGATGCACTCACTCACACACTTGCTTTGAATTTGCCAAATCGATACGGAAATGTTGCAACATATCTCTATATGTGAAGCAAAGTTATTTTCTAACAAATGCCAAAAATCAGAGAGCTCCAACGAGTGGACTGCAGGAGACACAGAGATGAATTCCTTCAGTCACTTTGGGACCAAACAGACACGATGGTTAACTCTCTGCAGTCTGTGGAGGACCAGGAACAAAGTGTGCTGATGTATTATACGCTTTTTATTCAATCTCATTCATTCACGTCATATTTCATCATTTCTTCTTTTTGTTCAAAATATGTCAGGGACAAATAAAGTGTTTCATTTGTTTCAAAGTTCATATGGAGTATGAAATATAATTATTTCACACCAAAAAGAGTCTGAAACATCACAGCATTTCTTCCTCTCTTATTTTAATTGACTAATAGTGAATACAAGCCAATCTATTTATTTAAAAAAGAGGAAAAGAGAAAGAAATACATCACATAAATGCATAAATACTAATATTGATATATAACAGTGTTATTAAAATAGAGTCATTGTGAATAATTGCTAATGTGATGTGAATCAGTCCAACCAGCATCAGTGGAGTAAAAAAAAAAGGAAGTTTCTTTAGTCAGGGATCAAAATGCTTTTTTTTTCCTGCTGCAGATTAATTTTTAAAAACCTTGAATGAATTCATGAATTCATTTAAAAAGCAACTTGACAGAATATAGGACTTTGTTTAAAAGAAAACAAGTTGAAAACTAAATTCTAAATTTGAATGTCACCTAATAAGATTAAAAGAAAGGGGTTTTTTTATTTTCAAAAAGGGACCTCCTTGCAAAAGGGCAAACTTTTATTCTGAAAAGATTCTGTATATATTTGAACAACAAACAGATGATAAATTAGTTTTTGTTGTATTCTGCCGGACGGAATTTCATCAGAAATTTAACTTTGACCTCTTTTCATAAACTGAACTCTGGAAAGTAAAAATGTTAAAAGTTGATAATGGAGCGTACTCCTTTTCAATCAAAGCTTCATTGTGACTAAATTATATTAAAAGAAAACTCTTTATTAATTATGGTTTAAAAATTAGGATATGACAATTTTATAAAGTCCTCAAGCTGCAGTTTCAATTGGAAACACTTCTAAATGAATGAGAATTCTCTCTCTCAGTTTGTGCAATTAAAAGTGTTTTTTTCGGAGGCTTGTCTCCAGGATGTCACGTTCTTTTCAAACTCTAAATCTCTTTAGAAAGGTGGGAAACTAAAAATACACAATTGTGGAGAAAATAAGCATTTACTAAATCATTGGAGTTTCAGACCTTTCAGACATTTTGAATATGTAATTAAAAGATCATCCTTTTGAAATGCAGCTCTCATCACTGTGAACTGCTTAGATCTTACACCTTGTTTTTAATTATTATTTCACATTTTTAAACGTAAGTATTAAATTCATTATACATTTTCATCACTGTATAAAAATGATTTTTTTAAATGTTCATATTACAAACACACGAGTGGGTAAAAGCAGCTGACTGAAGCTTTAAATAAACGAAGTGGTGAAAGCCTGCAAGGTCAAAAAAAAAAAAAAAAAAAAGCGTTGTGTAGTGTTTTCCAGAACACAGTTCATACTTATCGAGAGCACTTTGATTCTAATGCATTTCTTTGATAATCATTAAGCCACTCACCTCTGAAAAACCCAGCTTCTCAGTGAGGAGGGAGCATTTTTCGGCAGCAGAGCAGAGCAGAGCAAAGGTTGGAAAAGAGCAGAGACAAAATGGACCTGCGCTCGCTTTAGACAAGTGTCCTAAACAGCTTTAAAAACAGACAATAAATCCCAAACAAGCAGCACTTTGACAGCTTCACAAGCTCGTCCTTTTTTTTTTTTTTTTGTGTGCAGCTCGTCTCTCATTAGAGTAAAGGCAGGGTGCTTTGGGAGAATCATCGTCCTACTTTTAGTTAACCATGAGACTCCCCCTCTCTAGGTCATTTTTTTGTAACAGCCAGGTTTATTAGAAAGTAGTTTGGTTTCTAATTTAGCGAAACAGAAAACGCTGCCCATCTCGAGGACACTTAAAAAAAGTAATTACAAGCACTTTTATCCAGGGAACAAAGAAACGCCACTCTGATGCTGTTCCTCTGATTTTGAGAGCAGTATGGAGCATCGCAAAAATTCAATTTACAACAAAACCTAATGCTGCAAATGCTACCTTGGTCTCATTCGAGTTTGCATTAAATTCATTGTGAAACATTCTGCGATGGTAGATGGAACAGGGAAAAAAGCTCTGAATGCAAAGTCAAGTCCTCTCAAGGCTAAAACAGTTCAGCTCAGATTATCACTCTGGAAGAACTCGTTAGTAATAATGCAAATAAGCGAAGGCAAATGACAAAACTGCAGACAGGCAAAAAAGATAAATTCAAAATATTTTTTTCATACGCATTTTTGATATTTGAAACTTACCCCTCCTCTCTCACCTCCTCCTCCCAACACAAACACACACACACACACACACACACCTCCTGATTCCCAGCTACATGCTGCTCACATTTCGGGGTCCATCCCGCATTAATAAATGATTATTTTTGCAGCTCTGATCAAACATCAGCTTACATGCAGGTCTGTGGCACTTTCAGGGAGTGGTACCACCTCTTAAAGGGTTCGGACCTGCTGTTGGTTCTAGTTCAGTGCCACGTCACAGCAGACAGCAGAGCTACTGCAGCGTGGATGGTGGATGGGCCTGCGTGACCTAGCTCGGCCCAGATAGGAGCCTTTCGCACCCCCCAGCCCACGTCGGGACCGTACACCCACATCTCATACGTGGAAGGAAGGTTGTGATGCAGGAAGAGGAGGGGGGGGGGGGGTGTTGATGTGAAGCCATCTTTTATTTTAACTGCAACCTCTCTGCTCTTCCTTTTATTTCTCTGCTTTTATCCCCAAAAATCAGACATGTACCCGACTGAGTGACAGCGTGTTCGTTTCAGTCGCCCCGTATCCAATTCGGCTGACTAAGGGATTCGGGAACACTCCGAATAAGAGTGTTTGTTTGATTTCCTATCGAGCACGAGTGTGCACACACATGCTCTTTCCGGCTCGACACACATACATGCACACACAAGTCTGGAGTTGTCTGGGTAACACGAGGCGAACTACAGGAAACCGACAGTGTCTATTTTTGTGAGCAAGTAAAGGCTCTGGATTTAGAAGATAACTTGTATCATATTTTTTTTATTTTTATTCATTGTGTTTTAATAAGAAAAACATTCCCAGACAGAGAAAGAGAGCATGTGTCTGTGTGTGTGTGTGTGTGCCACTTAATGATCTACTCAAGGACGTCCACGTAGCATGCTGAAATATAAAAATGAAGAGTGCTAATAGGTCGGAGCATCTCCTAACTGTCGCAGTCGTGGCGTCTTGATGCTGGTGATTTATCTCTAATTGGATTTTACAGAGAGGGTCTCCCAGAGGGAGTCGGCGGTCTCATTTCTCAACTGTCCCTACAACTTTATGCAAAATCTACAGACAAATAAGAAAAGTTGCAATCGGAGCTGAAATGTGAAAAACGTCCTACATATGACCTGCATATTTATTGTTTTGTGAATCTATACAGCAGCACAGGAAAATATTCGTCTGCATATTTTTACATATATTTCACGTGAACAGTTTTTTTTGTTTTTGTTCTCTGGTCTTTCCCTATTCATAGCTGACCTCGATATTAACCCCGAAATCATTGTTAAAAATGAAGCCCTGATCCAATTCTTCACACAATGTATAGCATTCATTTTGAACATTAACAGATTTGTCATATTACACTAAAACTAGACTCTGATATCTATATTCTACTTTTCTTTTTAAACCTATTTTCCAGGGAGTTTTTATCTGAACGAAAATGTCCGCAGAGATACCAAAACACGTAAATCACTAATAAACCACTAGCTTAAATCAAGTGTTGTTCTTTTTCCTCCCAGTATTAACTGGCGGAGGTGTCTGCTGCTGCAGTGTGCAGCAGAGAGGGGAAAAAGAGACGCTGGCTCTCAGGGGTTAAGATGCTAGCAGTCATGTGCCTGTCGGCTGCAACAAAAGCCTGCCTATGTAGGGTGCATACAGATGGAGCGAGCTCCTTTGTGTGCAGCGTTTCACACGTCGCAGCCTCGGAGCTGCCAGGTCTGGCTCTCTGGGCCTGGCTGCAGGCCTAGCTAGCAGCTTGTAGCACCTGACGCTGGGGCTCTCTCACTTTGCTTTTCTTTTGCTCGGGACCCCAAAGTGCAGCGAGTTTTTTTGAAAGATAATGGAACGAGAAGTCCAAATAGTGGGTCGCAGGGCTCAACACAAACAATCGCAACGAGCACGGCAGACCGAGGCGCTGTAGCCGGGGCGAGCTCAGATCAGCATGACAGGAGCAATTGTAAGCATGCCTCCCACTCAGGTCGTCTGCCACCAAATATTTGATTTCTCCCTCCTCTGCTGTCTGTCAAATACCCCCTGCTCTTCAAGAACTACTTGTTAATGTGCTGATAGAAACGCAACCGGCGCGAGATTTAATCATGTGTACGGTTGTGCATGATGTGTACATAGTTCTGTATCCTACTATATACACTATGTGTCTGTGCGCGTCTGTATATCCTGCTATATTTATGCTACGTGCGCCAAGTCTCTAAGGCAAGTCCCTTATAGTGTACATGTTAGTGTACACAGTGATTAAACTAGCTAATGCCTGGAGCAACATTTAACATGGGAGTACAGACCTTCACAAGCAACAAACTCCTGGGTTTTCTCTACAGAAAGGCTCCGTCTGCCCTCAACAATACGTGTATTTTAGTGTATAGAACATTCATACAGTGTGCACTTCCTACCTTTGTTCAGACATAAACTACACATTAGCATACACATTGAAAACTAATACTTTACATGGTAAATTTAATATTTCCAATCACAAATAATGCAATTCTATTCCATTGTGGAGGATTACAGACATATACAGCACACATGAAGTGTTGCAAAAGAACACCCGTACTCCTGTGCCTGTATTTAAACCATAAAAAGACTTGACCTTGAACAGGGCATTAGGTTTCATTCTGCACTACGCAGCGTATACAAATAATTCTCCAGGGCAATGTCACTGTGGTAAATACCAATTGTGTGTCACGCTGTTTGCTGAAGATTACATTTTGATAAAGCCGCACTGCAAATAGAAAAAAGTGATAAAAGAGGCTGAGGGTGATAATTATAAAATAGAAATATCTAATAGTCGGCAGCTGTCAGCAATGTGGAAAGTCTGACACTACAGTTATATTCACTCATGAGGTGGGAGCTCTTACCCAGAGTGGGTGAGCAGGTGGGGGGAGGAGGATGGTTCACTTTCCTGCCTGAGGACCCTTCAGCAGCACACCTGGCTGTTATGAGGATGCAGCCTCTGACATGTTAAATGGAGAACAATCTGTGTGAGCACGAGGGCGCCCCGCTGCCCAGACTGCACTTAAAACCAACATTACGTGGTTGGAAATGCTGCGGACCGGCATTATTCTATTATTTCAAGTGCGTAGCCCGCTGCTCGCACTGAGTTCATTCTTTAAATATATCATTACGTAAATGTATTTTGTCGATAACAAAAATTGCTCGTTCACTGCGCTGTTAGTTTTGGATTGTGAAAGCCCCCAAAACCCGGCCACATGACAGAGACTACACTCAGAGGAGAGTAGTTCTGCTATCCTTACACAATGAATCTTTAATGAGACGATATTCTGTTCTCTCTAGATATTCTCCTCAAATAGGCCTGCTGGCAAAAATAAAATAACTGTTTTACAATGCAAGAACTAGAGCCGCCCCCTCTCAGCCTATTGGTCGACTAATAGGTTGTTTTGGTCTTAATCGACTAGGATTTCTTTAGTTGATTAGTCCTCTTTTATGCTTTTTTCATGCTCAATGACTTATTTCCAAGAAACTTATGAGCATATCTCTGGTGAACACAAGATTTAAAGTTGTGTGATTGATTGTGGAGGATTAAATCAACTCATAGATTAGTCAACAGAATCGTATGTGTGTTAGTCGACTAAGAGTTTCTTTGGTGGAGGACGGCCCTACATGTAGCAAGGACCAATATTACAGGAGGTGTACAAGTTAGCAAGATTAATAATCAGACATGGAATTATTTCAACGTGACCCATTCAAAGCTCTTATATGGTTAATAATGTATATTACAAACTAGAAAAAAAAATTACAATTGAAGGATTTTGTGTTCTGGCAGTCACTCCGTTGACAAATTGTATGTTAGCAAAGTTAGCTCCCCTTTTAAAGGATATGCTAACCCTAAAATAGTCTGACACATTTAATCTAACAGCTTCCATTAGTTTTCAAAAACACTACAAAGTTTTTTTGTTTGCTTCTAAATAACAAAACAGGAGACTTTTTTTTTCTATAATGTGTCCAGTTCCCACAGAGGAGAGAAGTAACAAACTGAAAGCCCTTCAAGCAGAGTGCTACTTTATCTCGTTATAAATGGAAACAATGGTCATTTATCCTGCCATCACACTCGCGGTGAAGCTGCTGAGGTGCAATTAGCTCCCACGTATCGGCACGTATTGTTCCACACCGTGTTACAAATTTTATTAAGAGTGTAAATACTCCGGGATCAGGAAATTAAACTCTGCAGGCCTGCAGACACAAATGTGCAGGTGTGTGTGTGTAGAAAAGTTTATTTTTCTTTAACACACACACACAAAACAAACCCTCTCTGTCACTCAAACAAGCCGCTGCTATAAGTTGTATGTTAATTAACCCTTTGTCAGTTCAGCCTGGAGAGTATTAGCTCCTATTTTCTCACCCGGCTGCCTGCTGTGTCCTAAAACATATACACACTTATACGCACATGTATAGGCACCACATGCTTGAGTTACATACTACCAGGACAAGCCGGCCTGACAACCACAGCGATGGAGGAGACGCGGAAGGGAGGGAGGGGGAAAAAAAGGTACCCTAGCGTGTTAGTTTTCTGCCAGGGAGTCCCTATTGACCTGTTAAACCTTTGTGACTGGAACAAATGCAAATGGCGCTGACTTGTTCACACAAAATACTAAAGGCCCATTCAAATGAGGCCCCGGGCCACAATGCAGCAGCGGTCGAGCGCTCTGTGGAGGCAGGGTAGCCCCCGGTCGGAGAGAGAGAGAGAGACAGAGAGACAGAGAGGGACAGATTCTTTTAGCCATTGCACAGTTCATTCTGGTTGTCTGGTGGAGAGCAACCATCCACTCTCATTACTTCATGAACACAGAGATAAAGTTACCTTACACCTCTGCAGTAATCCAGCCCCCTTTACTAAATCACCAACACTGTTACACTTCTCTGAACTTTAACCCATAATTACCTCGTATGTAATACTTTGTAATTGGACCTGAACTGTTCCTCGTTCATGACACCGGTCCTGTTTGATAATCAGACGCTGCTTAATCCACCTTGGCTTTCAGCAAGGGTACTCAGTGTGTCCCTGTGGCTAATATCATATCCTACTTCTTAATTCTGCCCATGGGGTATAGAAGAGGAAATGAAGAGAGGGACCAAGTGGGAACAAATGATGAGGAGGGGGAGTAGCAGAGAAGTACATAGATATGATCTCAAGTAGACAATAAATAACTGTATGAAAGAGCAGCAACCCTCTTCTAATCATTCAAATAAGCCTAATATGGAGGAAAAAAATAATCCCAATGATGAGTAGTTAACCCATAATACCGGAGTAGGATGTTGTGTCGGTGTCAAAGAACTCAAATGTGAGTAAGGTGTTTACATGCCACGGAAATGGAAGGAAGCCAGACAACCCGACTGAGGTTTTCCATAATCAGAGTATGAGCTATTCAGACTGAGATATGAGATTTGTATGAGTCAACCCACAACTGGGTTAACTGGGTTACAAAAACAAAGTTCTTCTGCATGAAAACGTAGTCACTAATGCTAAAAATGAAGGCACTGTGGGAGGCGCTGGGATGGAAATATCGATTAAAATTCAAAACAAACCACTTTTAAATGAAATATGACATGAATTTGTGCTCAGTTGACTGTAAATGTGACCCAAGGAGGCTGTTTCTGTAAAAGATAAATCTCCATCTGATACTAAAAGAACAGTATACAGCACAAAAGGCTCTTGGAGGTCATGGAGGGCTTTCTTGTTCCGTCTCTTCTCTCCAAATAAGAGATTAGTCGGAGCCCGAGGATGGCTCTCACCAGCACATCTGGACAACACCTGATTTGAGGCATGCTGCCTACTGGACCTCCACTAAACTGGTGGTCTATCAAATGAAGGGTTTTATTCCAACAGTAGGGATGTGGTGAGAGGTAAACCAACCACCCGAGTTGCTTTATTCACATTCTCAAATCAACACACTGTAAATGTGTAGAAATTAAATGCATGATGTACATTCTGATAACAGAATTTACACCTCAACTGTTTCACATTTTTAATATTTCTCTGACTCATTTGACTCTCATTTTTTTCATTTGTCTGGATTCACCTGATCAGTAAATTTAATATCTTGGACAATTCATTTAATATTTTACATATGCGGTATGAAACTGCCTAAAGCACTAACCTCCATGTGTCACAATGCCATCCAATTCCTAGTCTCACATTTTCCTTGTCTGATTTTTTCCCTGCCTTGTACAAACTCTCCTGTCGTTTTCAGATGCTAATACTCCCGTCATTCCCCATCAGCCCAGTAACATACTGGCCACTTTTGTTCATTTCCAACCAGATCGTCTACTGAGCTTCTGCCTTAGTGTTTCACACATTTTCTCCGCCTGCCTGGGTTTTACCTGTTATGACCCCCTTTCTGCCTTCTGGACTCCTGCTCTCTAGCCTGATCCCATACTGGATTAGTTTGCCTTACCTCCTCTGTCTTCCTGGTTTTGACTTTTGCCTGTTTTTGACCTTGAGTAAACTCTAACTTTTTATTCTACCGGCCTGGTTTTTTGAGTTCAAACCTGTTTTTACCGAGCCTTTCCAGTACGATCAGGACCTATAGACCCAGTCGACTCAAGCAGCTTTCCACCCAAGCCCAGCCTCCATCGCGTTCCTGCTCCCACTGCTCCTGCCTCTGAGCCCCGACTTGAGATTCGGGTGCATGCTGCCCTTTCCTCACGCAAACCTCCCAAATTTTCAAGCTCCAGCCCTCCTTCTGTCCTTCTCAAGCGATCCTGTGTAGCTTGAGAAGTGAAGATGACCTTTAAAGTTCCCATGAAATCCAAATAGATGTTTGAGTTGTTTTATCATATAGGTATTGCACAGGTCATCACCTATACGTCAGTATCTGGCCAAACAATGACAACGGTATTTTATTTAGAGTTTGTCATTTCCATCCTGCACTCGGGGGCGTTTACTAATTTTGCGTCCAATATAGATACAGGCCTACCATTGGGATGCATTAGCTCCATCGGGGGGATGAGCCTGAGTCTCTTCTTCACAAGCAACACTGGTGGCTTCGGATCTCTACTCATACATGTATGGTCTCACTCCAAAAAATGACTTCCTCATGGTCGTCTTCTTCCTCCATTTCATCCCTGTCTGATTAGTAGGCTGTACTACAGGATGAGCAAGTAGCTACCGTCAATCTGGAATTTGGCGGGAGGGGGGGTGTAACGCACATTCAACGCTATTGGCTTCTGTAGGCGCCAATCAATATCCGCGATAAGTCCCTATCTAGCTTACTGTTTCTTACAGGAAACACGTAAAGATGCAGAATCAAATAGCACTTTGCTAGCCATTTCATTGGAACTTTAACACACTAAGCAGCCACTATGAATATCTGGTGATGCCTTTTGGTCTGACCAAGGCTCCTGCAGTTTTCCAAGCCCTAGTATATGACCTGGTCTGGGACATATTGGACAAGTTTGTGTTTGTATATTTGGATGACATGAACATGTGCAACATGGGTAGTGTGTCTTTCAAAGACTGCTGGAGAACCAGCTGTTTGTTGGGGTTCATTGTCACTGCAGGCAGCATCCAGGTGAACTCCACCAAAGTCAAGGCGGTCATGGACTGGCTTTTGTCTGGTCCGAGTCTGCTGAGGAGGCCCTTCACAGAGTTAGAGCATCATTGCTCCAAAGCTCCCGTCTTCACCTCACCTCAAATTTCCTACCAAACCAGTCTCCAAGTATGTGAAGCTAGATGCTCAGTCCCACCGGTTTCAGTCCGAAGACACTTCTGCTGAGCCAGTGGAGATCTGTCCAACTGCCATCAGTGGAGCAGTCTCCCGGGGAATCGAACAAGCAGAACATCCAGCTTCCGGTGGTTGTCCTAGCTCACCTACGCTCGCAGGTCCTCCCGTGGGGGCACACCTCTCGCCTGGCCTGTCAACTTGGGGCTAGACGCACAATGGCTCTCCTCGCAAACATTTCCGTTGGTCCTCGATGGAACAGGACACCCAGGAGTTTATTGCCGCCTGCACGGTCTGCTCTCAGCACGAGAACTCCCACCAGGCACCCACCGGGCTCTTCCAACCGCTGCCTGTTCCTCACATCTCCCTGGACTTTGTCACCGGTCTGCCTCCCTCAGATGGTAACATAGTCATTCTTAGAGTTGTAAACCTTTTTTTTCCCAAAATTGCTCATTTCATTCCTCTGCCCAAGTTACCCACAACCAAAGAGACAGCCGAGCTGTGCAACAACATGTTTTTCGCCTGCGTGAGCTCTCCAGAGACATTGTGTCTGAATGGGGACCTAAATTCACCTCTTGTTTCTGGGAAGAGTTTGGCAGTCTTCAATCAAAGTGTGGACGTCTCCTTTCCTTTGGGTTCCACCCACAGTCTAATGGGCAGACGGACTATAGAGTACCAACCGGCGCCACACTCTGACTCCTCACTACATCCCTGGACAGAGGGTCTGGCTGGCTATGTCTGTGGGTGGAGTCCAGGAAATTGTTCCCTCCCGTCATGGGACCCTTCAACATCTCCGGGGTCATCGGGTCGGCTCTTGGCGGCTGTGGCTCAAAGGGCAGAGCAGGTCGTCAACCAATCGGAAGGTAGGTGGTTCGATCCCCTGCTCCTCCGGTCACATGTCGAAGTGTCCTTGAGCAAGACACTTAACCCCAAATTGCTATATAAAGTCCATTTACCATTTACTCTTTGATTGTCCCGCTCCATACGGATCCATCCCACTTTCCATGTCTCCCGAATCAAGCATGTGAAGGAGAGCCTTTGACCTTGAGTAAACTTTTTATTTTACCGGCCTGGTCTCAGAGTTGTGCTCTGGGGTTTAAACTGTTTTTACTGAGCCCATGTTGGTCATAGTTATGTGGCATAAACTAATTGGTTTAAATATTACTGCTTTTTATACATAATGTTACAGAACTTGAACAACACAACATAAAGAGCTGCTTTCATATTGACAAAACAGAACATTTTCCAATTCTGCTTTTTTTCTTGAGTAAAAACCTTTCATCTAAAATTCTGGCAACTTATTTTGACATGTAAATATAAAGCTGAGAATTATTAGTACAGCATTTACTGTATTTTTTTTTTTTTTTTCATTTTCAGTGATAGGCTTTGCAAGAAAAGTAAGCTGATCCCACATCCTGCAGTGGGTCTGTCAGCCATGCTCTATGTGGAGTGACACCTGCAGAGGTCACACATGAGCTAAAACTCTGCAGGGAGAAGGGCAGAGGCAACGGAGAGGAGAGAGAAGCACCAGAGAGAGACAGAGAGATGACACTGGGGATCGTGACAAAAAAACTGCAAGATATTTTACGGAGAACTTTTTACCACAACATCCAGAAGGATAATGTCTATGCAAAAACACATTTAGTAAGTCGTGCCTAGGTTGTGGAGGGAAAATCACTTTCTAGTCACTTTTTCTTAGTTCACCTTATGGCCTTGGCAGACCAGACTTTTACTAACAGCATCTACAAATATTTTTTTATGGACTGTTACAGCTTGTTTTGTGGGCCTGAGCAGTTTGCTATAAAGAACAATACAATGAGTGCGGTAGATTTAAGTGAAAGTAGAATTCTTCATTTCTTATTTATATATTCAAATAATTTTGTAATTTCTGTTTTATTTGCTAGCAACTATTAGGTAGAGACACAAAAGTACATTGAGTTCTTCTGTACTACTACTGAAGTTATTTCTATTTTACATAGGGAAGCACCAATACCGATACGGGATCGGATATCGGGCCGATACTGACTGAAGGAGCTGGATCAGGTATTGTATATACATTATATACTGGCATTTTAATTCCTGTTGCAGTTTTGACCAGTTTGTTGATGCATTAAAAAGGTTTACACTTGAACTGTATTTCCTGAAGATTTTGTACCAAGTTGCTGGTGTACGATTTATTATTTAATAATAAATAATAAATTATTTGTTACATTTTGTTTTACGTTTTAAGTAAGGAGAGCAATGTTTAAGTCAAGCCTGATGTTGTCTTACACATAAAAGAATGATTCCAGTCACTTCCACACAGTGAGGCATACAGCTTATTATTAGACACTGGTATCGGGACTGAAAAAGTCGGATCGGTGCATCCCTTATTTTACATTACATTTTCTGTATTTTTCACTCCTCTACATTTCTCTTTAAATTACTGCTAGTTACTTTAACTCTTGAGGGTTTACATGCAAGACATATAGTTTATATAACGCAGGTGGATACACTGCTAAACCTTCAACTACCCAACACTACAAGCCATAAATGATAAAGTATGTATGTTTGGATTTTATTTATAAATGTTTAGTTGGCTTTTTTTCTGAAACAATGAAGCAGTACAGAGGATTGAAACAAGGATGTCCTCTGTCTGCGTATCTATTGAGTATTATTTATTTAGTTTGGAATCAAAAATCTCATTGTATGTGGACGATGTAAACTTTCAGCCACATGTTTCATCTTTTACTGCATTAGTTGAAGAGATGAATAGCTTTTCACTTATTTCCGGACTAAAGTCTAACTATGATAAATTTACTGTGTTACAAATTGGATCTCTGAAAGGTACAAATTTTAACCTCTATCGTAATCTGCCACTAAAATGGTCAGATGACCCGATAGATGTCCTTAGTATACATATCCCTAAAAACATGGAACTTTTCACGAAGGAAAACTTTGATAGAAAGCTACATACAGTCGGCAGAAAATTAAAAGTCTGGGGAATGACTAATTTAACTTTATATGGAAAAATAACAGTGATAAATTCCTTAGTGATTCCTCAGTTTATCTATATCCTCATGTCATCACCTTCAACCAGGAGAAGAGCTGTTTCAAAAGATATGAACAAAATGTGTAAAAAAAAAAATTACGGGCTGGGAAGCCTGACAAAATGAAAAGAGCTTGTCTGTATAATGATTACAAACATGGTGCACTTAAATTGTTAAACCTTACTGCACTCAACTCTGCACTAAAAGCATCCCTCATACCTAAATTTATCTTAAATCCGCAGCGGTTCTCAGCAAAGTTATTGATGTCTGCTCATCTTCTGTTCCACGAAGAACTCTATCCTCACCTCCAGTTAACTGCTTTTCAGTTCACTACATTAAAGATAAAGGCATTTCCATACTTATCAGGCTCTTTGGAAGAGGCCATAGTCAGTTGGTTTCAATACTAATATCATCAACCAGAGTTAAGATAAGAAATCCAGAGCCAAGTGTGGTGCTACAATAGAACTATTCTGATTAATGATCAACCTTTGTTTATAGAATCAGTTTGAAAAATATTATTTATAAATGACCTTTATAAACTAGTATATGGTAATGTTTGTGACTTTTTTTTTTTACATATAATGAACTCTGTGCAGCTACACCTCACATCTGGAAAAAGAAGCTATCATTATGTACAAAACAAACGGCTTGTTGCCCCTACATTAAGGTTGCAACATGGATGAATAAGAGAAAAATAAACAAGAAAATACACCAGTTATACATGCATCTCAAAAACATGTCTGCTGCACCAGTAGCTATTCAGTCTAAATGAGAAGATTTGTTAGACAAATGTGTCCCATGGAGGAAAGTATTTACACGTATTTACACAACTTCTTTTGATGTCTCCATTAGAATTTTACAACTAAAACTAATCTACAAATACTTTCCTACTAAGAAAATGCTAAAAAAAAAAAAAAGAAAGAAACGGAGCTTATGTAGATGAGTCTGTGAGGAGGAAGAGGAGTCAGACATTCATTTATTTTGGTATTGGAAGGAAGTGGCATTATTTTGGATTAAAGTTGAAAAGTGGATCTCAGTTTACAAATCAAATTTCTATAGTTGTCCTTTATCCATAATGTTTGGTGATTTAAGGGATGATAAAGAAGGAAAAGACCTGAACATCATTATTATCATTATGATGGGGAAAGCATATACAGTATATTTAAAGCTACAAAAAGACAGCAATTAAATACTGAACCTTTCTAAATGTTTTTGAAACATCAGTGGGTTTTTGAGAAAGATATTAATAGAAATAAAGAACAAAATATCATTTTTGAGCGAGGGTGGAATAGTCAGGGTGAAGAGTGGAGTTAACCAAAAATTAATAAATAAATAAATAATGTCGATAAAGGTCAACTAAAGGGACGTAAATATGTCCCTTTTTTTGGCTGTATAATGGAATAGATAATTGTGTAAGCAAATGTGCCGAAGCGGATATGTATATGAATGTAGATATAGATATATGTACATATGTATATGTATCTATATATGAGGTTGGTTGTATGTATATATGAAATTACCTCTTGACACTGCACTATTAAAACGGGCAGCACCTTTTTTTCTTTTCTTTTTTATGTTTATATATATATATATATATATATATATATATATATATTGTTGCTGCTGTCTTTATGTCCCTTTATAAGTATGTGTGTGTATTCCTTTAACCTTAAATCAAATTTAAAAATAAAAAAACACTACATGCCATTAGATCTAATGCCCCCTGGATCGGCTACAATATTAAAAACAGCTTTAATCAATAATTTACATATCCACTATTTAACTGAAGGGGACTGTTATTCAGAATAAATACTTCATTTTGGAATATTTTGCTGTTAACTCATGCTGCAGTTCAGAAGGGCCCAGAGGGTCTCTTGTCGAACCTAAACCCTGAACATCACAGGGAAATGACAGGTCGAGGCTGGCCGAGCCACCACAACAAAACAACACAACTCTTCTGTCCCTCTCCATCGGTTAAAAGCATATCCGGCAGCCAAGCATTGTTCAAATCCACAGAATTGTATTTCATATTCCAGTGAGGGCTCCTAATGTTTCCAAATAAATATGTCATGCTGAATTATGGGGTAATAGTAAAAGTTTATGTGAGCGACATGCAAAACTTTTCCATGTCATGTAACGGTGGGGCCGTAAAAAGAGAGCATCTTAAGGTTATGAATATTTCATTCAACACAAGCATTAAATACTGTATGTAACAGTCATATGTGTGGAGGAGGGTTTTTTATCACCATGGAAACACATAAGATTAAGAGAAACATCAAGTTTGGAGCAGCTTAAATGAACTCTGAGCCTGATATTGATGTTGGAATTCTACTGCAGCAGTAAACTCCTCCCATCTGGTAGTCGATGCGAGTTAAAACAAACATGATAAACTACTCGCAACCAGGATCTCACCCGGGCCAGAGACACGTACACCACTTAAATGTTACAAGTCTTTTTGTCAGGAATGCTCTTCCATTCCACGCACAATAATTTGTCACACAACCTTCGCTCTAAACAACATCAATCTTTTTTTTTTCAACAGCCTGAGGTTACTCACTCACTGCACAGCTCACTCAAAACCACATTTTCAAATAGAAATAAATTCCAAAAATAAATAATACAACATATGTAGTCTGATTTACGAGGAGTCAAAGACGTCACCTTGTTAGGATCGACTTCATGGAAGAAAATAAAAAATCTAAAATTATCACACAACTATTTTATTTCTTCTCAGAGAGTCTCCTTCCATAAAATCCACTCCGGTCATATCCCCCCAAGTCTCCTACATAATTACGACGCTCCAAAACTAAAGCCAGGCGTCGTTCCCCTTCACTGGGAAAATCAGAGTGCTGACGGCGTTGCTGGACAAACTGCGGCTCATTGCTCAGATCTGATTCTGCTTATTATGGCCTGTTAAAATTATACTTGGCTGTATTGAAACATTAGACAGAGATTGTGAGTTTGAGCATTAATCATCTTATTTTCTGTCTTGCTATCACTTACGGTTTCACAAGAGCTGGGGGAAGGATGCCCAGAGTCTGCTTCAACAAACTCCAGCGATATTATGAAGAAATGCTGATTTTCTAGATCAAGTTTCAATTTCAATTTTATCCTTCAAACTTTACATAACCAGGTTAGTCCCTTTTAGATCAACAAAGTATTTTTCAAGAGATGCCTGGCTGAGGGAGAAGCATAAAGCCAAACGGGGCAAATTATTTCACCATACGCAACATATGATTTGTATTGAACAAAGAAAATAATATAAAATGAGCAACATTTTAGAGGCATAATAAAGTAGCTCTGATCATGAATCCTGAAATTCATGTTATCCTACTCAGTAACATTGTGACCATGAAATTGTGAGCAACACAATATTTTTTGGACATGTGTGTGTGTGTGTGTGTGTGTGTGTGTGTGTGTGTGTGTGTGTGTGTGTGTGTGTTAGCATGATCATGTGCTCACCTGCATTGCAGTATCTGAGGTCTCGTGGTTCCACGTCTACTGGTGTCCTCACTTGCCCTGCACCGGAAAACACAAGACACAGAAAAAAAAAAGAGAGACTCAAATGACAAAATTTAAAAGCGTGGAACGTCACGCTCCGTTGTGTCGACCTGCACTACAAAAAAATAATGGAGCTCGGTGATGGATTAAGATGTGGTGTGGTGCTCCGTTTGTTCTCACACAGTGTGCCAGTACAAACTGAGCACAGGACATTCTTACTGGAACAGTTCTGCTGTTACATGTCAGTGCTGTTGGGCAGAGCACCAGCAGGAATCTAGGCATTCTCTTCAACCATATACCTTTTGTTTGTGATTACACAATCATTCATTATCATTCATTAATAATATTGATATACTGATTTATAATTTAGAATCAAGCTGAAAAGATATTACTATTCTATGCTTTCCTTTATTAAAAAAGCACAATAAAGATGATAATGTATGTAGAAAGACACAAAAGTTAGAGAATCATTTTCTGCTTTGAAACAACTGATTGTGCAAACAGGAGCAGCCATTCAAGATGTGTCTATTCAGCCTGTACAATAATACATATAATAATCATTTTCTGCCCTTTAGGAAGGTCAAAGCACAAAGTCAGTTACAGCCTTGACCTGAAGGGCACCTGGGCCAGATGGAGGCTTAAGTGGATGTTCTCCAAGGAAACCAGTCCTTCTGCTATATTAATACAAACGTCTACATGCACACAACAAGTAAAGGAAAGGAGAAGCATTATGCCATAAATAGCACAGTTCACTTAAAAACCAGAGTGTATCTCCATTGTTCTTATTTATGTTGTGCAGCTGTAGCAGCAGTGTGTCCTGCTAGTTCTTCTTGCAGACATACGACTCAAATAGTTAAAAGATTTTTGCAAATATCATGAGAGAGGCTGAGTAGGTGGTTTCAGTTTGAGTATCTGCTTTTATTTCATTCCTAAAAAAATCCCCTTTTACTGCAATATGTACACGGAACCTTGAAAATGACATTATCTACAATTCGGGGTTAGATAGGTCATGCCGTTTCGACATTTCTAGCATTTGCCTTGGCCTGCGTTTGATTCTTGGAACAAGTGTCGTCCAACACAAAATGTCTCTGAGAACAAACTCGGTGACCCTCAAACCAAATAAATCCATGTCACGTTTTTTTGTCCAAAAACATGAGCACCGTTTGGGATATCAGCTTTCAATCATCCTTGTTCTTTGGCGTTGTGGCTGCGACAGGAAATCTACTTAAATATTTTAGCCAGTTATCTCTCACCCAGAGGGGTTTATCGGTTATTTTTAGCTTTTGTTCTTTCTGTATTATCACAGCTTTAAGGGAGACAAAGGGATTCCTGAATGATTCAACACTGGCCTTAATAATAATAAAGCCGGTGGTACAGTTTGTGTAGGTGTTTTATCATTTTCTTTGCCTCCTAAGTACATGCAGCCTCATTTTGCTGTGGGTATGTTCAAACTGAACCGGAAGAACCTGCACTGCTCCCCACAGAGCTCTGCTTCATTTGCTTTTCGTCTCTCCTTTCCTCTCCCCCCCTCCTCCCCATCTTCTCACAGGACTCGTGAACTCTCTATAAACCCGCCGATTCCCCCCAGAACGCTGCTGTCTACCCGACATCAGTAGAGCTCGGAATAAAACAAAAGAGTGAGAAAAAAAAAGCTGAAATAGACAATAAGGTATAGAGAGTGAAGAGAGGGAGAGGGAGGGAATAAGAGAGAGAGAGAAGCAGGCCAGATTGCAGAGGGTTGAATCAATGCAGCGGCCTGGTCGCTTTTTTTTTTTTCTCCCCTCTTTTTTTTTTATTTTTTTCTCTCTCTCTCTCTCTCTCTTTCTCTCTCTCTTTCTCTCTCTCTCTCTCTCTCCTCAAATGATTCACAGTGGAAAGAAAAGGCCTTTTCCTTGTCCTCAGTTGAACTTCACATCAGCTTCCTGTTAGAAAAGCAAGGAGGAAACACCCAGAGCAACACGCGCGTGCGCGCGCACACGCGCACACACACACACACACACACACACACACACACACACTCAAACACACACAGAGGAAGGCCTTCACCAGTGGATTCTTCGCTGCCAGAGAAATTAGGTCAAGCACTTAAATGCCCTGCACTGAGATGCGCAGAGATTTAAAACGTGAAGTGTTTGGTGGGGACATCGAAGGCATACCGGAGCAACGGACGTGCACGCGCTCAAACGCTTGTTGCACTTGGAAACACAGACTAGTAGCTACCCACTATACTGTCAGCTCATGGCTTGCCACATTATTAATACAAAAAAAAAAGAATCAGTGACAGACGCCCACTGCTCCTACTGTTAATACACCATCCATCTGTGCAGCTTAGAACATGACAAGGTGGCTCAGACACACACAATCAAATAGATGATGTGTGTTTATAAAAAAAGGCTCCTTTTAAGTCCTTTCACAGGCAGAAACTAAAGCGCTACGTGCACGCATTCTCAAAACGCCAGTTGACCTGATTAAGGAGTGACAGGAGTCTCTGTGCTCCTCTACAACACAGCTCAGGACAGGATGGGACAGCACAACACGCCACATCGCAGTGTCAGCCGTGCACGCCGAAAAGTCCCCCACCGCCTCCCACCCTCTGACCTGAAATGGCCTTAAAGAAACAACACACCACATCACCATCGCATCCAATCAACTATTCATAGAAAGGCTGGATTGCGCTCGGCCTGATCTCGCCGTTTAGGGTTTCAATCAATTGCGTGAGATATGAGAGAGAGCGGGAGGGAGAGTGGGAGGGAGGATGAAGCTGTTCTGAAAGCAAATGAGCGAAGATTTGGGCGAATCCAAGCCTCTCCTCCTCGCCGCGTTGGTCACTGCCAGTACGGCCGACGACGGGGCTCTGAGCTACGGGGTGGCGGGGTAAATCAACCCATAATCACGCCAATTTTCACTCTGCAGCCATGTGCTTTCTCATGTCCCACTGACTCACAGTGGAGAAACGAGCCATTGTCTGAGGCCCACCTGTGTTTCTGCTCCAGTTTCTCGACAGGCACAATGGTATTTTCCTGTTTATAGCGCTTCATAAACATGCAAAATCAGGTTATTAATACTTCTCAATAATAAAAGAGCGTGTTTGCGACCAACGGCCGCGGCCAAAAGGTCATTCGGACCCTGTTCATATTTCGGCTTCTGACAGCTCTGTTCCTCTTTCCCATGAAAGAGACATGGAGGGGGGTGGGTGGGGGGAGAACGTGGTAGCAGCACAACACCCGTTTCTGTCGGCCAACACAGAGCGTTTCTTAGGAAACGCTGCTGCTGCGTTGCAATTTTCGACTGACGCTCCAGTATGAGCAGAGTCTTGGCCGGCCAACCGGGCCAGCCTGCAGACGAAGCTTGGAGAGCACACACACACACAAACAAAATACAGGGGCAGATGTGCACCACGACAGATGTGCAGAATGACAGAGACGACCTGAAAAGACGAACAAACCTCTTAAGAAAAACTGTGTGTGTGTGTGAGCTTAAACTTTTGATTCGTGCCGAGCTTAAGGTGCCGTAGGTGAAAGCTTTCTTTGGCATGAACGATATCTGTGGCATGATCTGAGACGACTAAGCTACGAAGAGACAATGTCTGAATCTCACAGATAACGTGGGGACATTCTGTAAAAGCAGAACACACGCACAATTTAAATCCAGCATTTTCACACAGTGTAAACTATAATGTGATTCTGTTGCACAGTAATCTTTCTACCATCTCAAACGCACTGTTGCATTTCTGCTTTAGTTGCTCAGACAAAGATGATGACCCAAATTGATTATTTTTTAGGAAAATGTGCTATTTTATCGATGAATAATCTATAGCCTCGAGAAGAGAAGATTTAAGCTACAAAATGAACTCTATATGACTCTACAAACTACAGATGAGTTCTGTTCTCTCATGCGAAAATCTACCTGATGAATGTGCAGCTCCTGTTATGACTGTTCAAGCACAAATATTATCACATACATCCTCACTTTAACTCCTCTGTCTTTTTTTTTTAAACATATTTGAGTCTTTTTAAAGCAGCTCCACCAGAGAAGCAGCCGTGGAGCCCACACAGGCCTCTTTTAACCATTACAAACACATCCAGCTACTGCTGAGTTAGCTGCTCTCACATTTCAATGAATTAATTTCATCAAAAACTTCTCTGAGGGAAACCACAGTGACACATCAGGAGAAACCGCACAGCTCCACCACCATATGTCCTCATGTCTTACATACACTGATGATCTGTCCTCATGTCTTACATACACTGATGATCTGTCCTCATGTCTTACATACACTGATGATCTGTTCTCATGTCTTACATATACACTGATCATCTCTCCTCATGTCTTACATACACTAGTTATATGTCCTCATGTCTTACATACACTGATCATCTCTCCTCATGTCTTACATACAATGATCCTACTGTATGTCCTCATATCTTACATACACTGATTATCTGTCATCATGTCTTACATACACTAGTTATATGTCCTCATGTCTTACATACACTAGTTATATGTCCTCATGTCTTGCATATACACTGATTATCTGTCCTCATGTCTTACATACAATGATCCTACTGTATGTCCTCATGTCTTACACACACTGATCATATGTCCTCATGTCTTACATAAACTGATGATATGTCCTCATGTCTTACATATACTGATTATATGTCCTCATGTCTTACATACACTGATCATATGTCCTCATGTCTTACATACACTGATCATATGTCCTCATGTCTTACATACAATATGTCCTCCGATCTTATATACACTGATTATCTGTCCTCATGTCTTACATACACTGATCATATGTTCTAATGTCACACTGATCATATGTTCTCATGTCTTACATACACTGATTATCTCGAGGTGAACAGCTCGGGAGACTAATTCTTTTCCTAATTGAATGCACATTTTTTGGTGAAATCCTGTAAATTGGCTCCACTTTGGAGAGCTGCTGATGTTTTCCGCTGGATGGACGCGCTCTGCCCGGCTGCCTATCTGGGTTTTGCATCGGGGACAACAAAGAGGAAGATTATTATGCCTCTCTGAGAATCTAGGGCATGAACAGGACGACCTCTTTCTCTGCTATTGCGAGGGAGAATATTACAGCCTGGCCACCATTTCGTCTCCGCGTAAAGACACGGGGACATGTAGGAGACACGGGGACATGTTGGAGACTTGTTCGCACATTTACACACAATTATGTCGAGCTGTTAAACTGTTTTTAGCACCGTGGAAACTTCCCCCGAGGATAGTCAGTCGTAACAGAGTCAATAAGCAGTGACCCAGTGTGTGTGTGTATGAAATAGATCGCTACATGATTTACGCTCAAAAAGTGCATCATATTTACGCACTTTACGCAAACCTGTAATAATAAAGAGAGAAAGGGTGAATTAAAGAGTACGCACCGACAGGTCCTTGAGTTCAAGTTGGATGGTGTCTTCCTCCGGGGTGTCCAACTCCAAGTCCGCGGCTTTATGTCTTCTATTATGTCTCAAAAAGAGACATAAAATTTAAAAAAAGGAACAAAGCGATGTTTGTAGGTAGAGAAGTAGGAAAAGTCGTCATGTTGGTTAAACCGGGAGACAGTGTCTCCGTGAGCGGCTCGACAGAGTCGTGCCCCCCCTCCCACCCCCCCTTCTCTGTGTGTCTCTCCGCAGACATCCAGCTCGGTTCAGCGGGGACACGCAGGCTGCAGACTTCGCCGTGCCGCGCCGCACCGCGCCGCGCGTCCTCCGCCGCCGCCGATCAACCAGATGCGTCAAGTTCAGCTGAGGTGAAGCCGCGTTACACAACCAGCCAACCAGGCGACCAGGCTGGCTGTGTGTGTGGGGCGGCAGCAGCAGCAGCAGCCGGCTGATTATTTAATGTCTCCTAAAGGGGGTAAAAGAAAACGCACATCACTATTGAAGTATCTGTTAAACCAGGCTGTGTAGAGATGATTATTAAGAGCTGCCTCACCTCCTCCTCCTCTCCTCCTCCTGACCCCTCCGCGGAGCTAAACGGCACTATTTGCTTTAGTGAATTTACCTGAAGAGGTCAGAGCCTCATGAACAACACACTCACATTGTGTCTGAAAATAACAAAAACTACTACTAAATTATAAACTACACTTCATTATCATATTAAGACTATTAAAGAAATAATATACTGCTGTTTTATGACATTAAAAATCAAATAAAGTAATTCAAGGTCACTGGAAAGTCACAATTTTAGCTTAAACTCCATTTTGTATTATTTTAGTAACAAAATGGTGTTTGTATCAGCCCCCACCTAGATAACAGTTACATGTTTAACAGCACATGTGCCACCTGCTTTTTAGCTATAAAGTCTCATTCATATAAAATATACATAAAATATATATTTGAAACAAGCTAAATAAAATTAACAATAACAAAGTAATACTTATAATACCTTAAAAGTGTCTGTATCAGCCTCCAACAATGCTAAAAGAGCCCTGCTAACAGCAAAACACACATTCAAGCTAGTTAAACTCATCTCTCCTGCTACAGGTTTAACTAGCTCACAGATAATTATTTTATTTTTCTGCTAGTTAGCAAAACCCATTCATAGGTGATTAAAAGCATCATTTGTCACCTGTTCTCCTCCGTTAATGAGCTCGACTCAGTTGTGTCCTCCTCTGTTAGTTACTGGAGGTCTAGTTCTCCAGTCAGACACCTCAGTGACCTGGAGACAAGTCCGGACCTGTTATCTGCTTCACACACACTTTATTGATTCATCAGCTGAGGGGATGAAGCAGGAGGAAGATGTTAAAGGACCAATCTGTTATTAAAAGAGTTATTAAAAAAATAATATATATATATAAAAAAACATTTAAAATATCTAATGCTGCTTTATATGAGTCTTAATTTAAGTAGATGATAATACACCATGGACTTGAACTTGGCAATATTTTATTTGTTTGAAAAACTAATTGTGAGTTTGTCTGTAAGGGAATGAGGATATTAGTAGAGCAGATTATTCTCCATCTGCATATTCTTCATATTTTTTTATGTGTGTTTGCTCTCTAAAAATATTTACTTATGCAAACACATATAGACATAGATATATATTTATTTTTTTTCCAGCAGAATAGAGAAATCAAACAATGAGTGATAAAGAGAGATAATATAATAATAATACACTCCATGCACACTGAGGAGGATAGACACCTGCAGTATTTAATAATGCACACACTTTGAGTTCATCTGTAAGGGAATGAGGATATTAGTAGAGTATATTAGAGCAGATTATTCTCCATCTGCATATTCTTAATGTTTTGTATGTGTGTTTGCTCTCTAAAAATCTTTACTTATGGAAACACATACATTGCAAACACAGATATATATATATATATTTTCATCAGAATAAAAACATCAAACAATAACTGATATTAAAGAGAGAAAATAAAACGTTACACTCCATTACACTGAGGAGGAAAGACACCTGAAGGATTTAATATTACACACACTTTGAGTTCATCTGTAAGGGAATGGGGATATTAGAATATATTGGAGCAGATTATTCTCCATCTGCAAATTATTTATATTTTTCACTAAAAATGCTTTTACTTTTCAAAACATGCATTACAAACAATACAGACAGAGAGAGAGATTTTCAGCAGAATAAAGGCATCAAACAAAAATATAGAGACAGAGAGAGAAAATAAAATGTTACACTGCATGCATTCTGAGGAGGATATAGACACATGCAGAGTCACTTCAAAATGCACAGACAGAAATTAAATCAGTTTTCAGATTTAGCCTTATGATGGAGATAATTAAAGGCATGGATAAACTTTTAATATGGACTCCCTGAAATATTAAGAACACACTCCTTCACTGTGATGTAACAAGACAATTATTAAATTAACAAATTACTACAACTAAAATCCCTTCATTGTGAATTTTAGTTCAGTTCATTAAAATGAATTGTCCCTTAAATGAAAAGGATTTGAAGAAAATGTTTTACATCAACAAAATAAAAACATATGTTGTGATTTGTGATTATAATCTGTGAACGAAACAGAAATACTTTACTCAAAATTAATAATGTGGCCTACTTAAAAAAAAAAAAAGCATTATTCATGTTTAAATCACTGTTAGTGTGTTGTTTGATTTTATTTTTTTGCACCCGAGTGTAAGCAGCAGTCAGTCCCAGTGTGAACCTGCACAACAGAGGCCGGTGTATTGAGTTATGCTAAATCTGTATCCACAAGTGATATTACAGTTGCACTCAGTGACCGAACTCTGTGTACAGCACGCCTATATCCATCAGCACAGTAAGATACTATAGGATTAGGTGTGTGTGTGTGTGTGTTTGTTTGTGTGTGTGTGTGTTCCTACATATGGGCTGAGCATGTAGGCTATAGCTTACAGGGATTAGAAGGTGACACAAGTTCATACTAATGGAGATTCACCTGATGTGACTCAACACAAACAAACACATACATTATTTTTTTTCATTGTTTAAAAGTCAAATAAAGCTGAGTTATAACAAGTATTAAAAACTGGGTGGTCCACATGTAGAAACGCTGCTTTAGAAATGAAAGATGTGTGCACACACACTTTTATTATTCCTTTTTTGCCGATTCTAAACAAATGCTTCAAAATAAGAGTGACATTATTATTGGTATGTAATTAATTAGAGTATTATTTGTCAACATTTTTTATATAGAAAAATAAGTATTTATAAAAGCATAAAGTTTTTTTTTCTCTAACATACATCATAGTTAATAATTACTTTATTTTGAATGTTTTATCAGAAACTAAAGTTATTTTTTATGCAGCTGTCTGTATTTGTTCCAAACACAGACATATACATATAAGCCTGTTATTAGAGCTTCTAATGGTCCATATGTTATTTTTTTTGTGAAGAACTTTTTATTAGTTCATGTTGAAATAAATAAATATGTATACATATACAGATATAGTTCCAGAGCAATTAAAGATAAATTGATTCATGGTATATTGTGCATATACATAACAATACCTAGCGTGCAAATAATAATAGAAACATGCATATCAATATAAAAATAACATAAATTGTATGTCTGATGGTCCATATGTTTTGATTGTATTATAATTTAAATGATATATCACACATTATGGAACATACAGATACATGCTGATGTAACACTTTGGCAAGCCTTAAAATGTATAGATTTGATCAATAAATATTATTTTTATATATATATATATAATTTTTAATTTTTGTTTTACAAAACAAAACATGGAAGGTTGTTTGAATCTAACTGATTTTGTGCATTGAATATATTTCTTGTTTTATTTTAAGGTGTAAATGAATATGCCAAAGAAGAGATAACAAGGAAGAGATCATTTTGCATAGTTCCTCGTTGCTCAAGTGGTCCTTACAAAGTTAATATCCCCAGTGAGACATTCCTGAGCAGCAGTTATCAAACTTATAATACACTGGAATAATCTAAATATTGCATATGTATCACTTCAAGTATGATATTAAGAGATGTTTGTTACTGCTAATGGACATACTGTAAGCACTTATCATCCAAAACATTACACCTAAATGGACTTCAGCACTCTATCCTCATCAATCTTTCATCTTATTCTATTTGTACTCTCAATCACACCAATTAAGAATAAAGTATTGACGAAGGAAAAGTATTGACTCAACCATTAACCTTCTTTAATTTTCCATAATTTCAATCAGAGACACGTCTGAGGAGGCGAGGAGAGGAGAGGAGAGGAGAGGAGACGAGAGGAGAGGAGAGGAGAGGAGAGGAGGGGGTTGAATGTTGTGGAGGTGGCCGGGGCGATCCATTTGGCTCTCCTAATTTGCAATCAGACACTCTCTCTGAGTTCCCTACCACGTCTCCAGACAGTGTGGATGGCAGCTGAGACAAAGCTAGCATTCTCCGCCGACCAAGGCCCCTCTTAGTTTTATTTCAGGCCACTGCTCTCAGACACAGACCATTCTGCATGGAGCACCCCGAAGTACGGCAGCTCGAGAGAGGAGAGGAGAGGAGAGGAGGAAGGAGCAAGTTCCAAGGACGAGGAAGAGGAGGAGAGGGAGAGGGGAGGTGGGGAAAAAAAAAAAAAAGTGGGAGGAGTCTTTGTGGAGGGCCAAACTGCTGTCTTCCTCCCACCCCCCACCGCCCTCACCGCCCTCCTCTCGTTGGACGGTACCCCGGCCTGTTCCCCTCTAATGTGCTGCAGTGCAGTGCCACGCCCCACCTCGCACCACGAAAACACTCAGACCTGGAGAGCTGATCGTGACCTTTTCCCCTTCACCATCTTAACTTACTTCTTCAGCTGATTCTTGAGAAGTATTCTGAAGTTCAATAAACTTTAGAGCAGCTAAATGTGGCTGCTGCATGTGCACCAAACACAGAATATACTATAAGGTACATCACCTAGGGGTGCAGTGATCCGATACGCCGGATTGGTATCGTGCCCGATCCGTGACATGACCGAGCCCCATTAAATACAGTTTCTTTGACAATGTCACAGAGCCAGAGAAATCTGACCATCATAATGATGATGTCCACATAGAGATTTTGATTCTGGCACTAAGCAGCAGATATGTTAAGCTGAAGTATCAGGAGAGAAAAGGTCAAATAGCTGCATCCCCTAATAGCTTCTTTTCCTCCTCTGTGACGGGTGTGCACTCAATATTTTTTATTAAAGTTTTGTTAGTACCACTTGGCTGAGCATGCATGTTTTTACAGTAACGCCCCGCTTAGTGAAATAATGAAAATGAGTGAAGGATAATAGCTTCTCCCGGGTGCCCACTGAGAACAGCACGTGTTCACTGTAAACTTATATCTAATTTCATCTTTTGTGCGAGCACACATGCATGCCTGAATGTGTCCCTGCACCTGCGTTATCACATCATTATCAGCAGTGCCGCGGCTGTACAGTATGTTGTGGCTGGGTTGCCACAGGTAACGGGTCAATGATTACCCAGAGGGCCGAGGGTGTCCTCAAGCTCAGGTCAGAAGCATTTCCCCCGTGAGAGAGAGAGAGGGACAACAGTGGGCTGCAGCTGCCGTCTGTAACTCTAGGCCTGCGCACTTATCGGTGTCTTATCTGCTTGAAAAGCTGCATTGTGTTCACATTATGTGTGTGCGGCCGGTGATACGGGCCGGGGCCACGCTTCAGGAGTTTATGCTGGATTTTATGAAGTGATGACATTTTTTTTCCTAGTGGTTGTTTTAAAACAAGGAGGTGCTACATTTTTCCCATTATTCATCGTTTTTGGGTTGCTTCAGCTTCCACCTGCTCAACCACGAGCAAATCAATGAATCAGTGACTTGACTCTTTCATTACACATTACAATAAAAAACAAGCTCCACAAAAAGTTAACACAAACACAGAAGGGGGGAAAAAAGTGCCTCAGTCCTCTTATGGTTTGGGTTGATTCCCACAGGTTGCCTCACTTATTAGCTGCTTTTCCTGCGCTGGACCCAAAAGCACAATCCCTCTCAGTCTCACTCAAACACACAACAATGCCAGGAATGGCTGCATTTGTGCAGCACGGCCATTAGGCAACATCCGACTGCCTAATTCATTCAATTTCTCCCTCTGCCTATGCCAGCACAATTGGCCTGAAAGGGCGCAGGTGGGGGGCAGAGAGGAGGCTGGGAAAGCTTGAAATGCAAGCGAAGCTAAAGTTGGAACTGCTCGAGGGCTGGATGGGTTAAAGCACAGGACGCTGTTGGGAAAATGGTGTCCTTGAGGCGATCCCAGCGGTCACCCTGACCCCCCACTCTGAGCTTGACCCTGACTGTATCTTTAGCAGTGAACGGTACAAATTACTGGATCGCATGGCTCCGCTTTCTCCCTCTCTTCAATCCCCTTTTTCTCTTTCTCACTTTCTTTTTCCTCCGGATGACCACAAACAGCCATTGTCACTGCAGACCGCGAGAACAATTGGGTTCTTATGCTGTGGCCGGTCAGGGGATGGGAGGGTAAACTTCAGCAATGACTGCACTAAGTAAATTATAGCTCCGATGGCCTGTGTGGTTTGGAGAGGCTGCGCTTTGTGAGAGACGTCCTGCAACTATAAAAACCACCGGTTCAGCACATTCGTTGCAAAACGACGACGGCACGGCAAATGTTTTTTCTCGATCAGTATGGTTCGCATTCATGCAAACACTTCAAGCTAACAAGGAGCTCTTTTTTGGAAAGCACTCGCACTTTTCTAAACTATCCTGGGTCACATCTTAGGAAAACTGAATAGGCCTAATTGCGTGACTGCAGAGCTATGAAGGATTGCCACAGTCCTGTGCTCCCTCTCTCTCCCTCTCTCTCTCCCCCCTTCCCTCTCTCTCAGATGGAGGCTCCGCCTGTCCACTGTCCTCCCGCGCTCCGATCGCTCCACCCTCCCGCCCTATCCCCTTTCTACATGACATCATCTGCACATCTGTCGTCCCAACAGGGTGCTGGTGACACAGACAGGCCACAAAATTAGTAGAGCTCTCTGCCTCTGCCTTTGTCACCACGTCTTTCTTTCCTTCTGGCTCTCGGTTTCTTGCTCTTGATCTTTCTCTCCCTGTCTTTATGTCCTCCTTTCTCTCTCTCCCCTCTCTCTATACTTTATCTTTCTTTCATTCTACCCTTTTCCTTGCTGCATTATGTCCCGTAACGCGGTTGCATCTTGCCGTTTCCTACAATGTGGCGCGTACGTTTGAGCAGGCAGGAAACAGCCATTAAACTAAATGATCCGTGAGCCTGACCCCAGCCTTGACCCGTGAGATTGTGAGCAAACTCAATAAGCAAGGTCAGCGCTAACACGACGCGACTCTTAACGAAAGTTGTTGTTTTTTCTCCTCGGCTTTCTCTGATTCGAGCTATTAGAGCCTGCTAAAAGAGTTAAGAGCTTGTGGTTATATCAATTTGTGCGTGAGTGCGAGAGAGGAAGAGAAAGAGAGTGGGAGCGATGTTTAGTGTGTTCCGACAGCAAGGCCCGACCCATTAAGGGCCGAGTATTTTCAAAGGGAATAGGAACTTACAGAAGTGTAACACATGTTTGATTCCCACAGCCCCAGCGCAATAATTCTTCACATGCAAATTACTAACAGATCAAATCGAGTCGCGCCGGATCAAACCAGCTGCAGTGGAACAACTATCCTCGGTGATGTAAACGAACAAATACAAATTATAGTACAAGTTTCCTTCAGAAAAATTTTCTCTTCATCTAGCAGGATTCAAAGGGAGTGAAATAGCAGACCCTGACCTGTTTCCAACACATTTTTTTTGACGTGCGATTGCAAGTTTGCAAAAATAAAAAGCATATTAAAATAAAAAAAATAACCACAGCTAAGAAAATTGTAGTAATTTGCAGGAGAAAGCAGGAGGATGTGTGGTGGCTTCACAAGCAGCTGATGGGATTTGATCCCAGGATTACACACTCTTCAAACAAAACTTATAAAAATTATGCAAAATTTGAATTTATTTTTACAAGCATGACTGAATTATTACTTAAGTAATTCTTACTTATATTAGCATTATTTTTTAAGAATCAGCATGTTGCAAAATGACAACTGTACATACAGTACTACCCTGTAAAAACCAGAGAATTATATACAATTATCTTTGATTTCAGGTTCATTAAAAGCGTAGACATTCTAAAAAAAAATAACGTACGTGTCCTGTGTTTATATGAACAAACGTGACGGTTAAATTTTGAATTCTTGGACGTTAGGAACCAAGATGGTGGAACCTCTGACTGGCTGGTGGTGGGGAACTACAGACTGCTGTACAGCTTCGCCTCCTGTACTTTGAAACACAGGAGTAAAGAGCCCCCTTGAGGATCTCAACATTACTCACTTCATACACTTTGTGCCACTGAAATGCTGAGACACGGGGCGGTAATGTCAAAGTCAACCTCAACACCATCAACACCAAACATTTATACAGAATCAGAAATAAGAGAAGAAATCAGAAAGAGGAATTTTCTCTGGTTTTACACGTCTCACTGAATATGCATTATTCATTTAATATAAAATGATAACGCAATATGATGATGAAACCTTTATTAGCGAATTGATAATGTAATGTTATAGTGTCTAGTTCTGGTAAAGTGTATAAAAGCTCCTATTCTAATGCCATGAAAGACAAAACGCTGGTGCAAAACCAGAGAAGACTGAGCTGAACTAGAACCTTTTCTGGTGCTTTGTCTCCCTCTGCAGGTTAAACTGAGTAAAGACAGTTTGACAACAAAGAGTGAGACGTAAAAGGGTTGCAAAAAGTGGAAAAAATAGCAAAACACTGCATGCATATTCAATTTAAAGCCAGCAGTCTGCATTGTTTCATTCCTATTAATCAGTACAGGTGATCATTTCATTTTTTAGGAACTTGTACTGCATAATCTAAATGTTTTTTTGGGTTTGGATTGCACATGTGCATTCATAACTCCCTTTAGATAATCATGAAAAATGTAAATAACATAGAGATTTAACCTGCTTGTCTGAATAGATGAATCATAATGAGGACAGCAGGTTTTGTAATTTGTTCCTTCCCGGCTTTGTTAGTTGCTCATGGTATTCCATTTCTGGTGATGCCGTGTAGCCATTTCCCTCAACATCTGCAACATGTTTACAACATCCAAAATCTGCATTTCCACACCAAAAACATAAATCCTGCTTACGTAAAAAAAAAAAAAAGAAAAAAAAGGAATAATTCCCGAAGACGTTTATGTGCCTCGTGGCATTGTTCATCTGCTCTCAAGAAGGTTCAAGATGCTTCAAAGACAATAATTGCTCAAAAGTGGAATTGTTGTTCCTCAACATGGAAACAATTTCCCCGCTGTCAGCTTTTGTCGGGTCCCATGAACGCTCGAAACGGTTTAAATTAGATTTGATTACAAAGTAGTTTCTTTTAGTTGTGTCATAAATACTCTCTTGCCTGTTCACCCCCGGGGGAAGTTTTGTTTTTTATCTGTCACACTCCATAATCCCCCCGCAGCGCAGGGGGTGATATTCATTTCCACCGACCACACTCGCATTTCTGCTGCATTCCAGCATGTGTTTTACCCCATTACACATATAAGCACCATGTGTTTGTCTTGCCACATTACAGTCTAAACAATGCCTCTGACATTGCGGTAAGGCTTGAAAGCCACTCGAGTTGCATGTAGATTGTGTGCCAAAATTGCCCATATGCACTTGTCTGACCTAAACAAATTAAACCCATCAGGGTGTCACACACGATGTATCGGACCAGAGGCCTTTGATGCACGGCTTTTCCCATCTCATTAAAACTCAAATGCCATACATAAAGAATAATGCTGCTGTTATTCTATATTTTCCTTATTTTCCATCAGGATAGATATATATTACCAACCATGTCATATCCGCTTGTCACAAAGGAGGCTTACGGTAAATTTTGGCAAGGAAAAACTGTCATGTCCACTTTCAAAGGGGTCCCTTGACCTCTGACCTCCAGATGTGTGAATGTAAATGGGTTCTATGGGTACCCACGAGTCTCCCCTTTACAGACATGCCCACTTTATGATAATCACATGCAGTTTGGGGCAAGTCATAGTCAAGTCAGCACACTGACACACTGACAGATATTGTTGCCTGTTGGACTGCAGTTTGCCGTGTTATGATTGGAGCATATTGTTTTATGCTAAATGCAGTACCTGTGAGGGTTTCTGGACAATATCTGTCATTGTTTTATGTTGTTAATTGATTTACAATAATAAATATATACATACGTTTCCATAAAGCAAGTATATTTGCCCAATCCCTTGTTGTTAAGAGTATTAAATAGTTTTAAAAATCTCCCTTTAAGGTTCATTTTGAACAGATAAAAAAAATTACAATTAATTTGCGATTAATCGCGATTAAATATTTTAATCGATTGACAGTCCTAATAACAATAAATATTTTTTAGTGTTTTAAAAAGGTAAAGTCATTTCCTAAAACAGCTGGGCACTGAAGATTTTAGGAAACCTTAGTTAAACAGGAGTAAATAGTGCATTTGTTGGGGTCTACTTTCTGCTGTGGGTTAATATGAGCTGGTGAGTTTTTACAGCAGCACCAGGCTGGTGTACATGGGATTGACAGCAGTGCCCATGTTCATCGTAATAAAAGAACATGCCACCCATGTGGCTCATTAATGAATTTTTAATAGTCTTTGGACAACAATGGAGGCTTATGGAGCTTAAAAATACCATTAAAGTTGCATACATAGTAAGAATATGAATTAGCAGAGGCTTTAAGACATAATATTATGACAATATTTTAGATACATTGTACAATTTGATTTGTCTAAGACCAAAGAGGTGTTCATTGACTTCCACAGGAGGGGAGTTATTTTAGTATTTAGAGACAATCTTGATTTTATCTGTGAAAAAATAAGCCGTGGATTATTTCACTTAAAGGTCCGGTGTGTAGGAATTAGTGGCATCTAGCAGTGAGGTTGCAGATTGCAACTGACTGAATGCCCCTCGGGGGTATTGTGGTCGTGGCTCATGATACCGCAGTTACCGAGTGCAAAACTGAGGTAACGCCGGTCCTTAGCCTCGCCTGCTTTAGGAGGAACAAAATTCAGACGGCAGCTGGCGGTGCCGAGGTTTTGCACTCTGCGGCCCGCGTTACCGCAGTTTCAGAAGCATGTCAGAGAACTACGGTGGCCTTCAGGTAACAAAATAACATGACAGGCTCTCTCTAGAGCCAGAGTTTGGTTTGTCCGTACTGGGCTACTGTAGAAACATGGCAGACTCCATGAAGAGGACCTGCTCCCTATGTAGATATTAACGGCTCATTCTAAGCTAACAAAATCAGTATTCTTATTTTCAGGTGATTATACGCTAAAGAAAACATACTTCTATAATACTATATTCTATTCCATTTCTGCTAATAGATCCCCCGAAATGTTACACACTGTTCCTTTAAGGAAGTTAAGATATTTCTAATGCTGACAATGTCTGTTGAAGATTTAAAGCTCTTCTTTACAGTCAGTTGTAACACCACATCCTGTTGGTTTGCATTTGTCAGCCATCGGCTGCCTTTGTAAATGTGGTGTAGTTTTGCATGTCACATGTAGTGCTGACACAGCGTTGTGGAGACGGGTCTGGCGTTGTGAGACTAACAGTGAGCCACCCCCCTGGGCGTTTTCTCAGATGGTCTTGGTCACAGCGATGACGACAACAGTATAGTTATTAGTCATTTTTCACTACTGTCTGAAAACTAAACCAGCTTTCAGTGACATTAATTACCTACGGTAGTCTTTCTAGTCTACAATATGATACTATTTTTACTGTTGGTGATATGCTGAGTAGTATTAGAATATGCTGTATATGTGACTACGGATTATGTCTCCAAAACACTTTGTAATCATTTGTTATACCTTTTTCTTACTTTCGGCGTTTTTCTCAGAGCAGAATTTCAAGTAAACCATGTGAACACTTTTTAAAAAGGACATTAACGTCTCATGCAGACTAACTGTGGACAACTGCTCTACTACAGTACAGTTTAGTCACTGACATCATCTGTGAATGAGTCAGTGATTGTGAAGCAGCTGATGCCAGTGTGCTCCGTCTGAACTAACTCTATGCTCCATATATTCTCAACTAGGTTCAATTATGATTCATTCTTATAATTCTTCATCTTATTATTATTATTATTATTATTGTTATTACAGAGTATGCATATTTGCAAATGACCCTGTATTTTTTGGGATGTGAATTTACACAAATACAAAAATACATGTTTGTGAATAGTAAAATATTTGTGGTACATATTTGAGGATTGTCTTCTGTGGATTACAAATATTAAAGGTCCCATATCGTGCTCATTTTCAGGTTTATACTTGTAGTTTACATGCTGTAATGTTAAAAAAAAAACTGAATTTTCCTCATACTGTCTGCTTACCCTCTGTCTGAAACGCTCCGTTTTAGTGCATTTCAATGGAATTGCAACGGAATTGCGTTGCTAGGCAACAGTTTGGGTCCATGTTTACTTCCTGTCAGCTGATGTCATTCACATACACTGCAACAGGAAATAAACTGGGACCCATTTAGAATGTTTACGTTTACAACTGTCAAATGATCTAAATATTGTATATTTGTGACATCACAAATGGATAGAAAATCCTAACGGCTTGTTTCAAACGCACAATTTCTGAATACGGGCTGTGTGTGTTTGTCCGTATATTGAGCATTTTGATAGTTTAACAGTATTTATAAAACACTTAAACCTGCTTTATAATATAAAAGACATGAAAATCTCACTTTTTACAATATGGGACCTTTAAAGTCCAATAAAAACGTCCATATCAACGGGCTTTCTAAAGTATTTGTAGTAGTTTTGGTGTCTGTGTTTTGACTCACAGAATATCACATTACTGTGCTGTTATTGTTTTTCCCCAAATCCACTGCTTGTGTGGAGAACCTTCCTCTCCATTTAAACTGGATGGGATTGTTATGTCTAACACGTTCACCTATGACCCCTACTATTCTGCAGAAAAATGTGCTGAATTATCAGATGTTTACTATTATGATCAACATCACCGTTTCCTCGACGACCACTCTAGGGATTCTGGGCTCGTGGACAAGATAGGCCCCAAAAGCCCACGGAGTCACAAGACACCATTATTAATCTGGATTTTTCAGGCCTACTTCCAGTTTGAGGCCTCTCTGCGTCACTGCTCCACTTTCTCCCTGCCTGTCTCCAGGCCTGTCACTCATCCTCATAGTGTGGATGATGCTATCGAAACCCCCTCGGACATCTGCTCCATTAAATACAAAAACAAGTTAGTTTTACAGCCACTTTCATCACTGATCTGACGTCTCGTTTCGGCAGTAACAAGAATTCCTGCTCGGCCCCAAACTTCACAAGTTCGCCTCGTCGTCGTCGTCGTGCGCGCAAAATTATGAAAAGAAACAGATATCACAGCGCGAGCGCCAGGACAGTGAGTGCACGCTGCTTAAGTGCTATCTTGGCTTTGGAAATTGTGGTTTAGGAGGATTATTTGGACAGAAAGAGAGAGGGAGTGAGAAAGAGGCAGAGGCAGAGGCATACACACACACACAAGGGTTCTGCCTCCGCTGACATTATCTGTGAGTTGTCCACTGAAGGAGCTGTAGATTGAGGTTTCAGCAGCCAGATGGTCTAACTTAGTGGCTAAAGCCGCTTCTCATTCCTTACAGTGCCGGGTATATCTGACAGTTAAACACAGTTTGAGTGGGCATGAGGATCAGGCCAATCTTATAAGAGCCAAAGCATGAAAACTATTCTATTCTTTTACACTCCAAATCGCTGCAATCTCTCAAAACGCTTTGTTGGCAGCGGAAGGGAATTTAAATTAAAAGGTTCATTTCCACAAAACTACCCTCAATCATTCTCTAAAAGAGGGTCTCTCTTCTGTTCACATGATTTACATCTCATTTTGGAACAAATCTGATTAATATTATCTCTTGGTGGTTATTTGTTCTGCTCAAGTAAAGCTCGGAACGGCTCGATTTTCGCTCTCCGAAATGTCAACAACAAAGCCAAGAAGATGTGTACTTTGTCCTCCGTCCACTCTGTGAAGTGGACCTATAAAAGTCCTCGTCTTTGAAGGTGTTGTGTGGAATTGAACAGGATGGTCCCCTCCCATTGTACTGATTTTTTAAAAACTCTCTTTAAAGTCCCACAGCAAACAGGGCGCTGTCTTTAAAAGAAAGGAACGGCATACATTCCTCTTGTGTCGTTCCTTGTTGGCTTTTCCATCTGATTACACCTGGACGCTTCACTTCAAAGACTATTTAACAAGACAAGTCCCCGTGTAGAGAAACGTGACGTCTATTCTAACTTTTCCAGAAGGGAAATTAATCTAAAAGACATCTTTTCAAATTCGCACAATTCTTCCTCGTTCATTAAAAAGTAGAATTTAGTTTAGTGATACTGCACTACCTGCTCCATCAGGGTTTTGCCCGATGACTTTTCCTTGGAGCTGCCACATGAGGGCGTATTGTTGGTGATGCAGCAGCAGAACATGAGAGCTGGAAGACCAGCGTCTCATCAACTGAAACTCAAAGTTTGAGAAGTGCAAAGAGAAGGAGAAATGCCCTGCAGGCACTGACGCACATCATCAGGTGATGTCAAAGATGTTGCATACGTACATGAAGCTTCATCCACACAGTCTTCTATAGGCGGTTATTATCATCCTCGTTGTTTGGTGATTATCTTCTTGATTCATTGATTGATTGTTTTGTCTATAAAATGTCAGAAAGAGTTAAAAATGTACAACAACAGTCCACATACATTCAGTTTACTCTCATAGAAGACAAAGAAAAGCATGAAATTATCATATTTGAGAAGTTGAAACCAATGATTTCTTTGGGTTATTTTTGCTGGAAAAAGACTGATATGATGAATCAAGATTTTAAATAGTTGCTGAATTATTTTCTAATGAATTAATGGACTGATATTTTCAGTTCTAGTCGTCTTTAGTGCTATAGGTACTATAGCTCAGCAAACTACATTTTCTCACCCTCTCTGGCCCACTTTTACCATCAACAAACTATTTGGTAACTTCATGGTAAAAGATGATTTCACATTACTTTAATACTGAAATAAAAAACGGGACACAATAACACACAGGAGCTCTGTACTGTATGACGAGATCCAATAAGTCATGTGTAGTTCTTTGGGAAAGTGCCACGGCCACGCTCTTATTCAGAGACAAAGACGAAGATGGAGAGACAAGTTCCTGTTGTTAAAGAAATGTCATTTGATGTGTAGAATTCATTAAAGTTGACCCTTTGAGTGGCATGGTGGAATAATGTACCCAGAGGGTCACAGGTTTGATCCCACAACAGGTGAAATAGGCTTCTAGAGAGAGAGAGGGAGAGAAGGTGAAAAAGAGAGAGGGAGAGGAGATAAAGAGAGAGAG
>CAKAOI010002520.1:0-10444 GCA_916701655.1 Sebastiscus albofasciatus
TTTGATCCATCCATCCTCTGAATGCTCTAGGTCTCTAGTTTGATCCATCCATCCTCTGAATGCTCTAGGTCTCTAGTCTGATCCATCCATCCTCTGAATGCTCTAGGTCTCTAGTCTGATCCATCCATCCTCTGAATGCTCTAGGTCTCTAGTTTGATCCATCCATCCTCTGAATGCTCTAGGTCTCTAGTCTGATCCATCCATCCTCTGAATGCTCTAGGTCTCTAGTTTGATCCATCCATCCTCTGAATGCTCTAGGTCTCTAGTCTGATCCATCCATCCTCTGAATGCTCTAGGTCTCTAGTTTGTGGCTGTAAAGTTTCATGAGGCTGTGATTATCCTAGAGGTCACCACAGGTCATTTTATACAGTGAGGTCTATGAAATGTCTCCTATGGGGACTAACATCATCACACATGAATACAGTTGGCCACAATTGGATCCACAAGAGTCTCAGCTTCACAGTGATACACAATTTATGTAATTCCAAGACTGTTTAGGGACCCCAGTATGCAGAAATATTCAAATACATCATTTTTAGAATAGGCGGAAATTAATATATAATAAACTATAAAAATAAAATATAATTATAATGTAATAATATACATTTATAATGCATTCAAAAACAGCATGTTTTTTGCCCCAAACTGCATGTGATTATCATAAAGTTGGCATGTCTGTAAAGGGGAGACTCGTGTGTACCCATAGAACCCATTTACTGATCTGGAGGTCAGAGGTCAAGGGACCCTTCTGAAAATGGCAATGACAGTTTTTCTTCACCAAAATTTAGCACAAGTTTGGAGCGTTATTTAGCCTCCTTCACTACAAGCTCGTGTCACATGGTTGATACCGATGGATTCTTTAGGTTTCTAGTTTAATGCCAGTATGTACACTCTAGCTTTAAAACTGAGCCATAAAAATCACACGTTGCGTTGACGTGTTCAAGAAATTAGCGGCGTTAAAATGAAGTTGCGTTAATGCGTTATTATCCCGTGTATCCCTGCCCAGTATCCCTGCCTGTGTTTGTGGGTGTGATGCTACAGTCACATCACTTTTCAGTCATCGGTGTCCAGAAGGCGGTGATGGTCAAAGTCTCCTGAAACATAATGACCAATCATTGTCTCTTGAGCAAGGCACCGAGCTGTAGTGAGTGAGCTGCCGTTCCTCTAACGTCCACCAGATAATTTACCTGCTGATGAGAGTCAGATAAATGTAATGTAAAGTAAAAAGTACAACATTTTTTTAGATTTAGTGGGGTATGAAGTAGCATGGCATCCTATCCCTTTAAGTAGAGTACTTGAATAAATGTACTGTAAATGTGTAATTACATTCCACCTCTGGTCATTTTGGAAAGAAATGACAAAAAACATATTTTGTCATTTGGTTTGGAGGCTGAAAAAGATGAACGGCGCTCAGGAAGTCGTCTCTGAACAAATAAAACGAGGCATGAAGGGAATGAAGACAGAAAGCAGGGATCAAAAGATCTATTGATAGCAGGAAATATGTGCAGCTAATATATATCATATCACCCCCCCCCACACACACACACACACACACACACACACACACACACACAGTCACACACACATTGGAGGGATTTGAGGCCATAATGAGATATATGAAACTCAGTTTCATATATGATAGTTAATTCCCTGGAGGTGAAGCTGAGGGCTGGATTTATAGAGTCAGAGGATCTTGTTTAACTCTTTTTGGACCAACACTGACGATTACTGACTTCTGAAACGCAGGTTTAAAGAACCAAACTTCAACTCCTACAAACTTTATTTATTATTTAAAGGGACTGTTTATAAGAATCAGAAATTGCTTGTAACAGCGACACCTGTGGCCGTTAAGTCAACGAAAGTCAGCGTCCTGTTGCTCGTGCTCGCCTGTGTGCACGCACTACCTGAATGTGAACAACACAGCTTTGTTATTTTCATATAAATATGATATCATTATAGACTAAGGCCATCAACATGAATTGAAGCATAAGCTGAACCAGAACTATACTAAAAAAAAAAAGAACAGTATAACATATGTCTCAATGTGTTAAACCACGTACCTCAAGACCCATGTCCACCCTTGTCCCAGCCTCCTTCAATAGGCCTTGATTTCTACAAAAAAATACACAATTGGCCTCATACCTGATTTTAAATGAACCGAACAATTCATACACGCCCCGAACCGTGACTAGCGAACTGAACGGCTCTGACTTTTTACCTGAATCGGTCCATCCCTAGTGTACATTCTACCAGTTGTAGTTCATTCCGTTTCCACATACAAGTTAACCAGTAATAGCAAATAACTTCACCTCCCAACATACAACGCGGCATGACGTACCCTTACATTCCATATTTGGCAACATAGCGGCGTGGCTGACAGCACGGAGGAGTTGGTCCCTAAAAAGAACTCAAAATCTGTAATACCGAACTGGTTTGGATTTTCAAAAAACAACACGACTGCAAACAACCGTCATTTGCAAAATTTGCAAAGATAACGTTCGTACGTTTGATGGCAACACGACGAACCTTTTTAACCACCTCAAACGAAAGCACCCAAAAGAGTACACCGACAGTGAAACGGTGAAGTCATCCAACGTGCGTGCATCAGCTGAAACCATGTGACCAACACAAACAACTCCAACGAAGGCGTTTGAGAAAGGCACTCCGTATGACAGGACAAGGAAGCGCTGGAAAGAGGTAACTGATACCGTGACATTTTACCTGGCCAAGGATATGATTCCCATAAAAAACGTGCAATACGAGGATTTCAAGAGAATGCTCAAAACAGTTGATCCGCAATACGAGATACCCAGCTGCAAATATCTTTCCAACACGGCCATTCTACAGCTGTACTCGAATGACTGAAAACAAAATTCAAAACGTTCTGTTTTTTACGACAAGTGATTTATGGTCTAGTCGCACTTCAGAACCTCATTTGAGTCTGACCATTGATTTTATTAAAGACTGGAAGCTGTGCAGTGTGTGTCTGCAAACAACATACAGTACTTCCACACACAGGGGAACTCATAGCACAAGGCCTGAAGGAAGCGCTTGTTTGTTGGGGACTGAAAGAGGAGAACATGACCTGCATGACCATAGACAGTGGGGCTAACATGGTGAGGGCCCTGGAGCTCAACAGTTGGACTCGTCTGCAGTGCTTTGGGCACAGACTTCACTTAGCCGTCGGTGAGTTAAACTGAACTAAAATATTGCCGTTGGCATTCAGATAAGGCGTTGTTAATTAGAACAACAAAAGGCTACAGTAATATGAATAAAATGACTAGAGATTACTGTGGGAACACAGAACAGAGAAATGATGAAATTGGTCTACAATTTAATTTACATTTTATTATATTATACATTTATATACAGCGAGATGGATCCTCTCGAATGGTGGAAAATCCATGAGGGAAACTTTCTGAGGGTGAGCCAACTAGCTAGGAAATACTTGTGCATTCCAGCAACAAGTGCTCCCTCTGAGAGAGTATTCAGTACTGGTGGTAATATTGTAACTTGCCAGAGGGCAACTCTAAAGCCAGATGAAGTTGATAAGCTGGTTTTCCTGGCTACAAATCTGTGACTGTGATCTGTCATAGTTTGTCATCTTTTAGAAGGAGATACAAGTTGTAAGGAGACGTGAAACGTGTTCTACAGCTGCTGGGTTTTCAATAATAGAGAGAGAGAGAGAGAGAGAGAGAGACTAAAAGAGTTAGTTTACATTTTACCTTTTGAAGCCAATGCTCATTTGGAAGTCATGAAAAAGTCTCTGATTGTCCTTGAAGTCTAGACCGTGTTCAAAATCTTGTTGAATGTTCATACTTTGCAGAATTAAGCACTTGATTAAAATCTGTTTGGCCTTAATGATCTGTTATTCTTTTTCCTTATGTTTTATTAGCTAATAGGGCTGGATTTTTTTAAATGGGGAAATTAGTTTTGTTGTAATGTTGTGCAAAATTGTCTTTAACGCAAGCATGAAAACAAATCTTGATAAGATCGTGGATCGTGATCCTGCCTGAAAAAAAATGTGATATGATATTTTTGCCATATCGCCCCCCACTAATAAGTAGTTCCATTTTCTACTACTTTATGCTTCTACTCCACGACATTTCAGATACTTTAACTATATGAAGCTGATAATACTTCTATACTTTTACTTCTGATACTTCAAGTGTCTGAAGCTGATAATACTTTGGTACTTTTATTTAAGTAGAATTTTGACTTGTAGTGGAGTATTTCTTTAAGGCTGTCAATCGATTCAAATATTTAATCGCGATTAATCGCATGATTGTCAATAGTTCATCGCGATTAATCACAAATGTACCTTAAAGGGAGATTTGTCAAGTCTTATCAACATGGGAGGGGTCAAGTATGCTGCTTTATGTAAATGTATGTATATATTTATTACTGGAAATCAATGAACAACACAAAACAATGACAGATATTGTCCAGAAACCCTCACAGGTACAGCATTTAGCATAAAACAATATGCTCCAATCATAACATGGCAAACTGCAGCCCAACAGGCAACAACAGCTGTCAGTGTGTCAGTGTGCTGACTTGACTATGACTTGCCCCAAACTGCATGTGATTATCATAAAGTGGACATGTCTGTAAAGGGGAGACTCGTGGGTACCCATAGAACCTATTTACATTCACTGATCTGGAGGTCAGAGGTCAAAGGACCCCTTTGAAAATGGCCATGGCAGTTTTTCCTCACCGAAATTTAGCTTCTCTCTAGCTCTAAAACTAACCTAAAAATCACAAGTTGTGTTAATGCGTTAAAGAAATTAGTGGCGTTAAAACAAATTTGCGTTAACGCGTTATTATCCCGTTAACTTTGACAGCCCTAATTGTTATGTTTACTTAAGTAAAGGATCTGAACACTTCTTCCACCGTTGATAAAATAACTGAAATTAAGATGTAATAATAAGGTTTATTATCAGCTTATGAACATCAAGAGCTGGAGGTTCTTGTCCAACAAAATACATAAACTTTGCGTTCCTGTTGATTGTTATGCAAATAAACTTTTAGATTGATGTTTTTCTTTCCAGGCAGCCATCGGTTTAGTCTAATGCGATCAACTTCCTACAAATACAGTAGATTATCCACGTATTATTGCATTTTATTTTGTGTCAATGTCATGCAGTACTGCAGTTATGGAGAGTTTTTGTAACTGTCCAGGCTGATACATTCAAGAACATTCAAAATTAACGAGCCGGCTGATAAGAGTTCTGTCACCAGAAAATTAAAGTGAGACAACAAACAATAAGCAAACAGACAAGGTGAACAGGATGATCTGAATGCTGTTGGAGTTTCAACATAACAGAGAAGCTGTTGTTTCAAACATGTATTTTGGAGACAAAAATCAGACCTGTGAACGTTTTCTACACATGTAAATACTTTTAAAGGTTAACTAATGAGGCAGATGTGGCTTGTCTGGACCTGGGAGCCACCGGTCCATAGAGGACGTGGGAACAAGTCAAAAGCAAATTCTAAACCTCTCCTCATACTGATAATCTGTAAATAATCCCCCCTGCTGGCCCCAAACATGTGTCTTTCAAACACCAAAGGATCCTGGTGTCATAGAAGCTTCTGTAATTAGAATAAAGTCCTGATCTGTTGACTCTTCTCTGAGGAATGAAGTTCACAGATGGGTCAGGTTCAAGAGGCCTGCTCATAATCCAGCTAACTACACCAGCGAACTGCTGTTTTTACAGGTTTGATATTATATATATATATACATATATATATATATACAGCATGTTTCTGTCTCTATTCGCCATCTTCAGTGGAGAACTGGTGCAGCTGGGTAGTCTTGGTCCATATTTTTCCACAGTCAGTGATATAAAAAAAGTATAAATTTTTCATGTTAGTATGCTAATGTTAGCATTCATCCTAGACTGGGGAACAATGAGCAAAGCTTTACTCTGCAGAGCTAGGTGTACTTAACAGGCCAGGATCAATTTCTGGTCACAGCCAGCGGGCAACTCCAGGGTCTGAGAAGTGAAGCCAATGAGGAAGTGCCTTAGACTTGCATTCTTTTTAATAACCAGCAGGGGGTGACTCCTCTGGTTGCAAACAGAAGTTTGATTGTATTCAAGTCTATGAGAAAATGAGTCTACTTCTCACTTGATTTATTACCTCAGTAAACATTGTAAACATGAGTTTATGGTTCCATTTAGAGTCAAATAGACCATAAAGCAGGGGATGCTTTAGGGCAGGGCTAACTTATGATTGACTGGTCGCTACCACGGCACCATCCGGTCTGGGAGTTGTCCGTGTTTTCGTCATAGAACTTTAACCCTTTCACGGTGTGTTTTCAGTTTATGACAGTTAATTACAGCCTTTTTGGTTGCCTAAAAATCTCTTAAGTGGCGTTACTTAAGTACGTAAGTTACATGACAAATACATCAACATTGACTTCTGGTTTCACACGGGACACAAACGCTAGTCTCCTGGGCGAAAGTCTGGTATTTTTTGACCCGCCCATCCAAACCAACCTCCTCCCTACACGGCGTTCACCGCTCTTTATATTTCCTGGTACACAATTACGTGAATTACACACAAACTGATTTTGTGGGATATACACAAATTACAGTTACTTTTCGTAGGTATAGCTACGAACAGTGTATAAGACCTGCCTGACTTCTTATAATCAGTCTATGGTCTCAGCAGAAAGTGGCACAGTGATCTTTGTCCTCTGGAAATATGTGGCGCTAGAAGCTTAGTGACGTAGGGACTAGTCGCAGCGCTAGTTGGTGAACTACTGTAACTGGTTAGCTAATCGTTAACACACTAGCCAGCTGGGAAAGGAGTGTAGGATATATGTTCCCACGGTTTCACTGTATGTTCCCCAGTTCAATGTTGTCTTACTATGACACATTAAGAATACCTTTAAAAGGGTTTTAAGTTCTCTGCACTGTATGTTTCGCTGGGTCAATATGTTGAAATCACCCACCTACAGCTTAGAGCCTACTGATGTTATACTCCTTGAAACCAGAAGACAGTTTCCTTGACTTTCGACATTGATATCTCCACAGTGGCTGAAAGGATTTTTTCCATTCAAACTGCATTTGAAATGCCCATCTCCCTTCCTCCTTTTGCAATTCGAACTGCAAAGATAGTCATCAACACACATGCTCAAAAGTCTACACAAGGCTGGACCGACTCAAAACAGAAGAAGAGCAATAGAAGGACTTTTAGAGGACGGAGCTCTGGAACGATGCATTAGTTTACAAGGTTCAACTCGCCGCGATCGCCTGAGTCTCCCCTTTCAAACCAGAACTTGAGACTCTATGATAAAGTCATGGTTCTCAGTGGGTAAAACCACTTGACTCATACATTTATGAATGAAGTTTGAAGAATAACCCAAAATTAGAATATGGTACATTTGAACATACAACAGTGGCAGCTGATGACTCAAAAAATTGGGGAGGACGGGATGAAAACCAACCCACGGCGTCATGTTATTTTACTAGTTGGATACTTATCTCTACTTTCTTTCTTTATTAAACAACAGAACATAATTCACATTCAGTATAACAATAACAAAAGAGCCAGGGGTATATCACACGAGACAAAAATATTAAAAGCTACATATATTGAGTGCGTTAATAGCCTATTTCTGAGTTGAATTACAAAGTGGTTTCACATATTGCTCTACATCCTTCAAGAAAAAACAAAAAAAGGTATTTATTGTTAAATCTATATTTAAGAATAAAAGATTAAAAGAAAACATAAAATGTATTGTAAGAAAATATTGTTTGGGGTTTTTTAAAGAAACCAAACACCACATTTTCACATAATACAGTCTTTAAAAATGTTATCAATGATGACAAATCTGTAAAGGTCTTTCTGTCTTTTTTCATTTCTGCATGTTGTGATTCACTTCCTTAACCATTATGTATTCATGAGGAAGCATCCAGACCTTCTTCCAATACTCTATATATCATTTACAAACTGATTCCAATGTGACATGACGCACACGTTGAAGCATTTTAATTCAAATGTATTAAAGGTCCCATATTGTGCTCATTTTCAGGTTCATACTTGTATCTTGTGTTTCTACTAGAACATGTTTACATTCAGTAATTTTCAAAAAGATCTTTTATTTTCCTCGTACTGTCGGCCTGAATATGCCTGTATTTACCCTCTGTCTGAAACACTCCGTTTTAGCGCATTTCGACAGAATTGCAACAGAATTGCGTTGCTAGGCAACAGCTTGGGTCCATGTGTATTTCCTGTCAGCTGATGACATTCACATACACTGCAACCAGGAATAAACTGGGAAACATTTAGAATGTTTATGTTTAAAAAGGGTCAATATATTGTATATTCGTGACATCATAAATGGACAGAAATCCTGACGACTTGTTTCAAATGCAGAGTTTCTGAATACAGGCTGTGTGTATTTCCCTGTGGATTGAGCGTTTCGATACTTTCACAGTATTTATTGTATATAGGACTCAAGCCTGCATTAAAATAAAAAAAAAACATGAAAATCTCACGTTTTTATAATATGGGACCTTTAAAACATGGATTTTTTTTCCAAAGAAGAGAGAAAAATATTTTATAAATGATACTGAGATTTGGTAATGGTTTATTTCAACCAATTAATCTTTTTAATATTTTGCCTTTCAAAAAAATAGAGGAGAAACCTCCTCTGCTTCTATGAACCAAGCTCCACTGACATACAATAATGGTTTGTAAGTAAAGAATGGAATTGGTAAATGAACTTGCAGTTATATAGTACTTTTCTAGTCTTCCGACCACTCAAAGCGGTTTACACGACATGTCAGCATTCACCCATTCATACACTGATGGCAGAGGCTACTAAGGTGCCAACTTTGCCCATCAAGATCTAATCTAAATACTCAGTCACACACCGATGGCTATGCCTTCGGGAGCAATTTGGGGTTAAGTGTCTTGCTCAAGGACACATCGACATGTGACCCAGAGCAGCCGGGGATCGAACCACCGACCTTCCGATTGGTGGACAACCTGCTCTACCATCTTGTTTCTTTTGTCAAACTTGATATCAGCTTTGAGTTGAAATACTGATTGAATGGCAGTAAAACTGAGAGATGTGTGAGGTGATTCAGAGACTAGTGGTGAGGACCTAAGAATAGCATAGTTGTCCCTCCACTTTTCATCCATCCAGCAGTTTAGTTTCTGCACGGCTACAGACTTGTAATCTTGTCTCACATGTAGATGACGTCAATTCAAAGTACTTCTACGGCTCAGTGGGTCTCAGAATGCACAGCTCTACATCAGTCTGTCTGAAGCAGAAGCCATGTGTAAATAAAGTGTTGTGTCTCTGTATGAGATCTGTCAGGTCGCTGCAAACCCAACTGATAAGCCTGGTCTAGGGATGTCCATAATGAACCGTTTAAAGCAGGGGTGTTAAATGTACGGCCCGCGGGCCGGATCAGGCCGGCAAACGGGTTTAATCCGGCCCGCGAGATGATTTTGCAAAGCATAAAAAGGAGCTGCAATTTTTCAATGAAAGAAACTGCTGTTCTAAATGTGTCCACTGGATGTCGCAATAGGAATTCTGGGGGAAATGTTTATACCGGGGCTGAGCAAGTAGGCTACAGCTAGTCCGGAGCTAGCTTGTCATTCTGCCTGCCGATTTGAACATTACGTGCTTTGGGACCCTCATTGTCCCAAAATGTCTCTGTCAAAAAAGAGAAAAGTGGACGCAGAGTGCAGACTGTTCCAAGAAAAATGGTCATCCTCCTATTTATTCACGGAAGTGAATGGGAAAGCTGTGTGTTTGTTGTGTTTACAGCAAGTTTCAGTGCTGAAAGAATATAACGTTCGTCGCCACTGAGACTCTTCATGCCGACAAATACAACAACATTCAAGGACAACAGAGAAGAGAGAAGGTGAATGAATTGTTGGCGGGTCTGAAGAAACAGCAGTCTGTGTTTACTCAGAGCCGAGAAATCAGTGACGCTGCAGTGACAGCTAGCTACCTTATTGCTAATGAAATTGCAGTGGCTTCAAAGCCATTTAGTGAGGGGGAATTTGTGAAAACATGCATGCTGAAGGCTGCGGAGATTGTGTGCCCTGAAAAGCGCCAGGCTTTTGCAAATATCAGCCTGACAAGAAACACAGTTGCAGACAGGATTTCTGATCTTTCTGCGGATTTGGACAGCCAATTGAAGCGCAAAGTAAAGTCATTTATTGCGTTTTCAGTTGCAATTGACGAAAGCACTGACATTACAGATGTTGCGCAACTGGCCATATTCATCCGCGGAGTTGATGACACTTTAACCGTCACCGAGGAGTTCGTGGAGTTGGTGTCAATGACGGATACCACAACAGCAGCTGATATTTTCACCGCACTCGTCGGCGCCCTGGACAGGGTCGGAGTGGACTGGTCCCGCGCTGTCAGCCTGGCTACAGATGGTGCGCCCTCAATGATCGGGAAAAAAGCAGG